>JAZAVK010000042.1:0-294466 GCA_037954305.1 Neonectria magnoliae
GGAAAGTGGCGGGATGAACTGACAGAGGCAAAGGACGAGGTCGTGTGCTCCGTATTTGACCGCGTGTGTGGTGGTTCATTCGCTGGCGACTTACAAGATTGGTGGCGGCTTTTGGTGGTTGGCGGGCGATTAGCATTGGCCATGGCAAATCGCGGGGTAGGGAGAAGGGTGGGAGGGCGAGCCGGGGGAAAGGTACCTCGAACGCCGTGAAAGGAGGGAGAATGGAATGGGCCACGAGGGAAAACCGCCCTTGCGCATGCAGTTGGAGTCCAACACGGAGACCAACGGGTTCTGTCTTGGTTTTTTTCTTCTTCTTCTTTTTCCTTCTCTTACCGCCCAGTTGCATGCCGCATCGTCATGAAGAAGACAGTACCTTAGAGGCCGGCGGAGAGGAAGGGGGGGCCAAAGCGTGGATCAGAGATTGCTGCTGATGGACCCGCCGGGACTGGGCGGTGCAACCGCAACTGCGGCTAGGAATGTACAACTTGAATGCACCTTGTCCGTATCAACAAATAGATACCTGCTCTCCATATTTGCTCTACTCAAAAGCTCAGGCCCATTCTCCGCCTTCGGACCCGTGCCGCGGCGGTGGATTTAGCTACTTCATTTTCCAATTCCATTTTTTTTTTTTTTTTTTTTTTCGTTCAAGCCCGGTGACCTGCTGATGACCGCCGGGTGACCCTCCGCTCCACTTGCATCTCCACGAACATGGCCGGGGAAAGAAGCGAGTTCGGCATTGATGGGGAGAGGAGCTGGGCCTTTGCTTTTTTTCTTCTTCTTCTTCTTCTTCTTCTTCCTCTCCCGTCCTCCGCAATCTCAGCCCTAGCTGGTTCTCTTGGGGTCGGTTGCTGTGTGGCCAGCGGACCCGCGCTTTTCCTCACGGATGGCGCTCCGGAGACTTTCCGTTTCGCTGGCCCGGGCGCGTGTTGCTGTAGTTTTCTTTTTGCGAAATGCGCACACGCGCCGACCGGTCAAGTTTTCTCTTCTATTTTCCTTTCAATTTGCAGGTTGTGACAAAGCGTCAGTACTTCCTCTTCTTGCCCGTCGTCTTACGTACCAAGTACTCCGTTCGATGTCCAACTGGGCTGTGAACTAACCGTCTTGCTTTGGGTCGTCGTTGCGATGTGACGCCCCTCCCCCCTGGTCCCTCGAGATTGCCCGTTAGGTCGTTGCATCCTCGGTCCCAGCCAATGGATTCATTGCGTTAGCCTGATTGCTCTGGAGCCGTGACGGATCCAGTCCATTAGTCCGTCTGGCAGTAGGAAAGGAACCAGTATTCATCCAGCTTTCATCCTCCATTTATCAATATCGTCACCATCAGCAAGACAAACTCTGTGATTGTGCTCCCTCCCTGTCCACCCCCGAATATTTTGAGGCCTGCTTTTTTCTTTCCCTTGGCGCCTCTCATCACATCACATCACGTTCCGTTCCTCTAGCTTCTTCCCTCTTGCCTGCAGCCTTCGTTCGACCCTCCCCTGGCCGCCCCGTACTCCGCCGGGCCAGTGGAGTCAAAACGAAGTCTAAGGGAGAAGGAAACCAGGGGATGCGGCCTCGAACCTAGAAACTTGGCCTCCCTAACAGGTATCGTAGATGTACTCGGAATGTTCCAGGCCGGCCGCCACGAAGGTGTAGGAGGTACGTACCCCCATACTTTTTGAGGGGGCGGAGACCCATCCCAAACCCCATGTAATACTACTACGGAGTCGTCTTAGTCGAGAACATCGCGGGCTTGAAATCTGCTTGCTATTATCTAATGAGTCGACATTTTTACGGAATGGTGCGGCTGCAGGTTGCCCTTGGCCCTTTTTGGGGGAGGGGGGGAGGGAAACGGCAGCATTTGCCTTTTGGCCTTGGACCGGTGATCATGACGACAGGCCTGATGATCTGGATGGGTAGACTCAGCCAAACGCAGAGAGCCAGAACGTCAGCGTAGACGGAAGCGTTTTCAGAAGGAGGACCCGGGTGGACGGGAGGTCCAGACGGAACTTGACAACCTCATCATCACCACCACCTCTGAAAAACACCCTAAAAAAACCCAGTAAAAAAGAAGACCAGCGCGTTGTCTGCAACCTGTCGCGTCGAACAACACCGTTAGCCAAGCATCGTCGGCCTGCTAAAGACGCCATCCACTCGGCATCATCCATCATCTAGCATCTCGCTGCTCCGCGCTCTCTCTCTCTCCACCATCTCACATCCCTCCCCCCCCCTGTCCTCCATCTTCTCCTGCATCATCCGCATCTCCCCTCTTTTCCCCGTGCACTCTCTCTTGTCGAACGGGACCTGAATGCCGGAAAGGCCCCGATTCCTTACACTGGCGTCACGGTTCCAAGAAATCCTTTCCGGTTTGATTTCGTGCCCGTCACCTGCGACGCCTCGCCGGCTCCACCTCGCGCTTGTCCCCAGCCGTCCCAGCGCGACCAGAGCCTCTTGCCATCTCCATCCTCGGTTTCAACCCTCCCAAGCCTCCCAGGCGGGCACTATCTGGCGTCCCCACTGCGGAGGAGCACACCGCGGCATCGGCACCCCCCGGGCGTGGCTCTTCGAATCTCGAGCTGCTCGCAAACCTTTAATAACCATGAGGGACCCCGTCTTCAGAACTGCCTCTCCATTCAAAGATCCCAAATTCAAAGGTCACACGTCCCAGATACAGGCTTCAGGTCCCGATTTGCGCAAGAGTGAGTCTCGAATTGTTTTTTTCTTCCCTTTTGCTTTCCACCTCTCAAGACCATCTTGATGCCCCTACACTTCCACCCATGGCTCTCTTACACAGAGACAAAGCCATGTCGAAATCATCATCCTCCCCATCATCATTCTCATCAGTCCTCGTCCATCTTACAAACGGCCTTTCTGACATTGTGTTCCTCCAGTGATTCCCACCAACGTTAACAAGACTGCTCTCCACCCCGCCGGTGTGACTCCTCATCTGGAGCACACTGAGCTCGAGCAGGAGCTTCACGACAAGGCACACATCGACTACGACCGTGTCGCAATTGTACGACCCTTCCGTCTTCCACCAAAATGAAAAACCAATGGCGCTGACCAAACTGGCTACAGATCCCCAACCCTTCAGTCGCTGCTCTCTACGAGGATGCCCTCGTCTACGAGACCGGAACCGCCATTACCTCGAGCGGTGCCCTGACTGCTTACTCTGGAGCCAAGACCGGCCGATCCCCTCTCGACAAGCGAATTGTCAAGGAGCCCTCTTCCGAAGACAACATCTGGTAAGTTTCCGATCCCCTTCGATTGCCTGAGTCGCGCACTTCGCTGTGCTTCGGCATGAAAGTCAAAAAGCTGTGGTGATCATGCGGCTAATATTGGTGTCAATAGGTGGGGCCCCGTCAACAAGCCCATGACCACTGATGTAAGTGATACTGCTTGAGCTCCCGCTCCCACTCCCTCTCCCACTCCCTCTGTCTTCCGCAATTCCCTTCTGCATTCCGCAATCCCTGCACCGGCCTCTGGATTCACAAGCCAAAAAACACACATTTTCATCCAGCCCGGAAATCAAAGTCCCTTTGCCCCGAGGTTGCCCGGAACCGCCAGCGTCGGCGTCATGGCTCACCGTGGTGCTTATTCTCTTACCCAATTGCGCGGGCGCTGGTTGGCAGGGGCTTGGGCCCAGCGGTCTAGCGGCTCCAGCCCCGGAGCCAGTCCCCGGTTCTCCCCTGGGGGCTGGCGTCATGGGGCCCGGGAATGCCAATCATGACCCCGCAAAGCGTCCAGTTTGCACAAACTCGCCTCCTCAGTCCTTCTTGCCCGGACAAGTTCCACAACGACACACGCGTTCCCCGCACCCCTCACCCCCCTTCCCCTCCTTCCCTTCCAGCCGACAAAAACCTGGTGCTGGCAGGCGCAGCCGAGCCTCGATCAACTCCCGAGCCCCAGCTCGAGCCCGAAGCCCGTGCGGCCGGCTGCCCCTCTTTTCCCCGATCACGACTTTTCCCGATTCCGGCGGCCGCGCATTGTGCCCGCTTGGGAAACTGTTCGCACGAGCTTGTGACATGACGTTCCGGGTTTACACGTAACTGACAATTTTGCCCCGATAGGTCTGGAAGATCAACCGTGAGCGTGCCGTCGACTACCTCAACACCCGGGAACGCATCTACGTCGTCGATGGCTTCGCCGGCTGGGACGAGAGGTATCGCATCCGCGTTCGTGTCATCTGCGCCCGCGCCTACCATGCTCTCTTCATGCGCAACATGCTCATCCGCCCCTCGCGTGAGGAGCTCGAGCATTTCCACCCCGACTACACCATCTACAACGCCGGCTCGTTCCCCGCCAACCGATACACCGAGGGCATGACCTCCGGCACCTCAGTCGCCATCAACTTCGACCAGAAGGAGATGGTCATCCTCGGTACCGAGTACGCCGGCGAGATGAAGAAGGGTGTCTTCACCGTCCTCTTCTACGAGATGCCCATCAAGCACAACGTCCTGACCCTCCACTCCTCCGCCAACGAGGGCAAGAACGGCGACGTCACCCTCTTCTTCGGCCTCTCTGGCACCGGCAAGACCACTCTCTCCGCCGACCCCAACCGAGCCCTGATCGGTGACGACGAGCACTGTTGGAGCGATCACGGTGTCTTCAACATCGAGGGCGGCTGCTACGCCAAGACCATTGGCCTCTCCGCCGAGAAGGAGCCCGATATCTTCGGCGCCATCAAGTACGGATCCGTCCTCGAGAACGTCGTCTTTGACCCCGAAACCCGCGAGGTCGATTACGACGACTGCACCCTCACCGAGAACACTCGCTGCGCCTACCCCATCGAATACATCCACAACGCCAAGATCCCCTGCTTGTCCGACAACTCGCCCTCCAACATCATCCTCCTCACGTGCGACGCCCGCGGTGTGCTGCCCCCGATCTCCAAGCTCGACCGCGCCCAGACCATGTTCCACTTCATCTCCGGCTACACCTCCAAGATGGCCGGCACCGAGGACGGCGTCAACGAGCCCCAGGCCACCTTCTCCACCTGCTTCGCCCAGCCCTTTCTGGCCCTGCACCCCATGAAGTACGCCAGCATGCTTGCGGACAAGATGGAGCAGCACGGCGCCAACGCCTGGCTGCTCAACACCGGCTGGGTCGGCGCCGGCTTCGCCCAGGGCGGCAAGCGATGCCCCCTTAAGTACACGCGCGCCATCCTCGACGCCATCCACTCGGGCGAGCTCGCCAAGGTCGAGTACGAGAACTACGGCGTCTTCAACCTCCAGGTCCCCAAGACCTGCCCCAACGTCCCCGCCGACCTGCTCAACCCCCAGACCGCCTGGACCGCGGGCGAGGAGTCGTTCCAGAAGGCCGTCATCAACCTGGGCAAGCTCTTCCGCGAGAACTTTGGCAAGTACGAGAGCGAAGCCACCGAGGACGTCGTCAAGGCCGGCCCCGCCGTCTAAGAAGGAGGCAGATTTGTAGTCGAAGAATGATCGGTTGGTTAAATCAGCATGTTCGTTTTTGTGTTTGGTTTGGGTCGGCGTCTTCCCATGGCAGCCAGGCTGCCCTGATTTTCTCTTGATGGGTCACGGATAAGATTGTGTGTAATTTTGTCATGAACAAGGCTTTACGAATCTTCAAAGCAATAGAAAAAGTACATAACATCTTCGGAATATTGTTTATCAACTGGCCAATGTGATGTATATGTGAACGATTTAGACGGGAAGTGAGTAGTTACGCCTTGACAACTATAAGTAGTTATGCAGGCTTACTATGAATGCCTCAATGAAAGACATCACGATCTCGTGAGATTCAAGGCATCTCACGATTCACTTGCCAACTCCGTAACTCCGTACTACTCTACTTGTCACGGAAGGCTGCTGGATCTATGCAAGTACCATGAGGCCCAGATCACTGTTCAATGTGGGACAGGCGCTAAAAGCATGCGCTATACCCCTCCTAGTATCGATTTTATCGCTAAAGCTGGGATTGATCAGTTTCTATCGCGCTACCAAGTTATGCAAGGTGACCAGATGTACCATTTCCCACTAGCCGCAATTGGCAAGAAATCCACTCTCAACCGACTTTTACGGTTCAAATTGCCTATGTTTATTATATACTGCATTAGGCTAGCTTTTTAAAGCCCTAGAGTCCTAAAGCTATAGGGGACCTAGAGACCTCAGAGCCCTAAAGCTATAGGGGACTAAGAGACCTAAGAGTCATACAGCTATCCCTTTGACTGTGCTAAGACTACACTTGACCCATAGTCCCCACAAAGGCCCGGGAGATCAGCGGTACGAAATGTGACTTCAAAAGCCATATAGCAGTTGTGGAGTGTGACGTACTATAATGTAGATCCTTAGAGACTGTGACTTTTGGTGCCAAATAAAATAGGTGAGATCCTATGTACTGCGGATTTCTTACTATTTTGTTGGTCTAAATTCCTGCTACTTGCATAAGTGTAGTCTTAGCACAGTCAAAGGGATAGGGGATCTAGGGACCTAACCTTAAGTGGTCGGGCATGATTGCATAATCTGGATAATTACATCTCCGCGATGGGGCATCAAATATCAGGCTTCGAATAACCATGAACAGTCAACTTCGTTATGACATCTATCGTTCCATGCGCCTTAGCCGTAACCAGTCCCCAAAATTGGCACCACCCCAAACGCCGCCACGTAATCCTGCGATAATGTCTCGTCTATTGTCGTATCCGTCTACCATCGCCGACCATAAATCTCGCTCTCCTGTCTCCCGAGGCCAGGCTTCTTTGTTAAATGCGCAGCAGCTCGCATTCCCTTGCTCTCGAGGCTCTCCTCCTCGCCGTCGCTAGTTGAGCCCAGCAGAGCGTGGTTATCGTAGCTGCCAGGCTTGAAGAGGTCGATGAGCTCGTTGAGGCCGAGCTTGAAAGCGCCCTTCTTCATGCTGCCGTCGATGGCCTGCTCGGCGAGGAGGCGCTTCTTGTTCTGCAGATCGAGGATGCGCTCCTCGACCGTCTTGTCAACAGTGAGCTTGTAGATGATGACGTCGACGGTTTGGGTGAGGCGGTGGACACGGTCGATGGCTTGTTCCTCGACGAACTATGATCCGAGTTAGCATGGATACAGAAGGGTTATTCTGCAGAAAGAATTACTGGGTTCCAAAACGGCTCGAGGATGACAACCCTCGTCGCGGCTGTGAGGTTCAGTCCCAAGCTACCACACTTGAGGCTGCAGAGGAGAATACGCGTCCTCTTGTCGGAGCGCAGACTGCGCAGGCTTTCCTCGCGCTCGTCGTTCTTCATAGACCCATCGTAGCGGACGAAGCGGAACTTTTCCTTGCGGAAGAAAGGCTCGATGAGGTCGAGCATGGACGTGAACTGGGAGAAGACAATGAACTTGTGCTCGTCGACCTCGGCTGAGAGAATTTTGATGAGCTCGCGAATCTTTGCCGAGGCGAGTAGCTGGCTTGGCTGGGGGTTGTAGACGTCTTCTTCGTCAGACGAGAGGGAGGAGTCGTCTTCCGAGTCAGCTTCCGAGTCGTCTTCCGAGTCCGATGCATCGGAGTCGGGCGTGTTCGTCGTATCTGCCGTGGTGGTATCAGCGGCCGATGTGTCGGCAACGGAAGAATCCGCAGCTGCGGTATCAGCGGCTGAACCGTCTTGGTCCTCGTCCAGCGTTTGGGCGGCCATCTGCTTTGTGAGCGCCGATACCGACAGCAACGAGCCATCGTCCGACGCTTCGTCGACTGACTGGTATCCCTTCTCCTTCTTGGCCACCTCGTCATCCACGACGAAACTGCTCAGGTTGCTCTGGTCCTGGACTTTGCTATCTTCCTCGTCTTCGGAGTCGTCAGAGCCGAGCCAGTCGCCGCCGCCCTCGGCGTTCTCGTCCTCTTTGCCACCGGCCTTTCCGAGTCGCATGGCGCCCTGTTGGTCTTCGGGGACAATCCAGCTACCTTCAGCCTCCTCATCTTCGCTGTCGATAATGGCGTTGCGGTTGCGAGGGCGACGAGTGGTCTTCACGGGTGAGTCGACCTCTTCAACAACAGGCTTCTTCTCAATGGTCTTTTCTCCTTTCTTCTTAGATTTGTCTTTCTTGTCTTTCTTTACTTTCTTGACCGACTTCTTCTTCTGCGGGGTTTCATGAGCGTTGAAATATGCCAAGTCCTCCCGGCATTCTGAACACATTTCCTTGCCCAGTCCAGTATCTTGCGAACTTAGGTCACGTCCGCAGATGTTGCAGCCTTTGGACACAATGCCCATACCGGCGAACATGTCGGCCATAGCGTCCACATCCGCTTCCTGGGTCTTTTGGCTCGAGTCCGTGGTCAAAGCATCTTTGTCCAGCTTGCCCTCCACCAGCTTCGGATGGTTGCATGCCTGACGCAACCGCAACAGGAGAGTCAACGCGTTGGCGTAGTTGACCCGGCCCTGCATCATGTTTCCGATACTTTTTTCGGTGCGAGCCTCGAGCCGGCCATAGAACTTACGCTCCGCGGGTGATAGCTTGGTTGACACAGTGACAACCTTACGCTCGGTGACTTTGAAGCCCGTCGTAGACTCCTCACCCTCAGCGGACGGCTTGCCACCAGGATTGAGCGCGCCAGCCTCCTTCAGAATAGCCTTGGTTCGTCGTTTCATGAAGCAGCGCAGCAGACTGTGCAGTCGGCGAATGGCAATGTGGCCCTTGCCATTCTTCAAAGGCAGATCGATGTGAGCCTTCCACTCCTTGAGATCGTCGTAGGGGCGGATACGGAGGAACTTAACGAGGGACTGGAGCTCATCCAGGTTGTTCTGCATGGGCGTACCGGACAAACACCATCGATACTCGGAACGCAGGGCATAGCACGCCTTGGTGGCTTTTGCGTTGCGGTTCTTGATCGTGTGAGCCTCATCTAGGACAACTCGCCACCAATGCGGCCCGAGGCAACCTGTCTTAGGCCCGCCCTCGGCCTCCGAAGAGTGACCATGCTCGGAGACGAGGATCTGGTACGTGGTGACGACGACATCATAGAGGGCCAAGTCCTGCCAGCGCTTCGTCCGCTGCGGTCCATGGTGAACGCATACCTTGAGTCCCTGAGATCTTTCCACCCTGTCCTTAATCTCGTGCTCCCACTGTCGGATGAGCGCCAGCGGTGCCACCACGAGTGTCGTCTTCTCAATTTTCTCAAAGTGCTTCTTCCACCCGGGGGAGTCCTTCTCGGGCTTCTGGTTTGTGAGAATCAGGGAGATGGTCTGTAATGTCTTGCCAAGACCCATGTCATCAGCGAGAATCCCGCCCTTGGGGACCTTTCCTCGCTTGACGGGGCCAAGTTCCCGGCCACGCATCCACTGTACGCCTTCTACTTGGTGGGGCAACAGCTTTACTTTGAGGCCGTCGATTGTCCCGTCCTTTCCGTCTGACTTCTTCGGCACGGGAACGACCTCGCTGCCAGCCCCGTCTCCAGCTTCGCTTGTCTGTGACTGCTGTGGCTGCTGTGGCTCCTGTAGCTCCCCTTCTTCGTCGTCTTCGTCATCGTCGTCGTCCATTCCGCCCTCCAACAAGGCTTTGAGGTCCGCGCTCGCCTTGGTGGGATCCGTGTAGAACACCTCTTGGCTGTTGTTCCTCTGCGAGGCAACAGAGGCAACAGAGGCAACTGGTGCGTTGGAGCTGAAAACCTCCATTGGCGGAGGTCTTCGATCGTGATATTCCGGAGGTCTCGGGCCCGTGATTCTGGTCTGGTCGATGTGGTGCTCTGGTCGAGTCTTCTGCCGCAAGAAGGGGTCGGCTCTCTGCTTGCGAGACGACATCATCTTGGTGGGGTGACCGAAGGTGGGCGCGCTGGTCGCAGCGCTGCCAGACGCAGTGGGCGCGTCCCCTGGATCGGCAAGCACCTTGCCCTTGAGCGAGGAGAAGCCGCTCATCAGGGCGATGATGTCTTCCGGGGAGTCCTCGCGGGAGCCCCGGCCGGTGTTGGGCATGATGGACTGCACAGGCGGCTTGGGGGGGGCGCGTTCTTTGACCATGATGCCTGGCTTTGTTTGTTGTTGTTCGTGTCTGTCGTCGGGGCGTTCTGTTTTCGTAGTGGGGGTGGAAATGCATAGCTTCCCTGACTCACAGTGCCAAAAGCTTAAGGCCGTTTCGGTTGACGGTTGACTATAAAAGGTACATCCGGTAGCGTAGGAATCGCCGTATGTAGCCAATTATGCAATCATGCCTGACCATTTAAGGTTAGGCCCCTAGATCCCTAACGGCTCCAGGGCTCTTAGGTCCCTAGGTCCCCTATAGCTTTAGGGCTCCTAAGTTCTTAGGTCCTCGAAAACAGAGCCATGCGGGCCTAGCAAGATGGGGAAGTATTGGAGCGACGCCGACGCTCGTGGGTGTTGAGACCAGCGAGAGTCATATACATTCCAATCAATGTCCGATGGGAGTTGCGAAAGAGGCCAAACCCCATCGATAAAGGCGGTGCAAGGCAGCGAAGCTTGCTGTGGCCGATCTTGGTTACCCTCTGCTAGGCTATCCCACTTCTCGGTGAACCAGGAACGGCCACACACTGCGAGCTCGAGCTCCGCATGAATCGCTGGAAGTTAGAGGTAACCTCTTCACTTACCAGTCGGGAGAAGGACACGACGGACAATCCAGCGGTCACCACGATGGCGGTCCATGGTGGCTTTTTCGGGATACTTCTCAAAGGGCGCTATCTTCTGGCCCTTCTCGTCGTAGGATGATGGGTCGTCTAGGTCTTAATTGAACTGTCGATCAAGAGTAACAGGGTAGAAGTCAATAATAGATCTCTTGCTAATAGCCCCTTTCCGCCCTCGATTAGATCCCAGCATCTTCAGACGTCCCGACGTCCATCAGGATAAAGTTAATCAGCATCACCAAACTTCTCGAACCCGCCCAACTGTCAATGTTGATGGTTCTCCGTCCCTTAGACATAGATGGAGCCCAAACACCGATGATGAGCGCCATTAGGCGAGCGTCAACCAAGCCGCGGCGTTTGGGGGTGGTGCCAATTTCGGGGGCTAATTATGGCCAAGGCGCACAGAAAGATAGATGTTATAACGAAGTCAACTGTTCATGGTTATTTGAAGCCTGATATTTGACGCCCCATCATGGAGATGTACTTATAAACCCATCTCAGCCTTGCGAATGGCACATGTGCCGCGCAGGTATAAACTCGACCCAAGCAACATGAACGCAACGTAACTTCTCAATCAACAAGCCAAAGGAATGAATGAATGGTTGCGGCCGTGATGGTATCGTACATTGAAAGAATACCCAAAGAACCAAAAGAGTTAACCCTACCCTCCAAACTCACACACACAGACATCAGGTGGGATAGATCAAGGTAGAAGGAAAAAGAATTAGACGCGGGGACCACTATTAACAGCCCCCGACTCCTCCGCTTTCAAAGTCCTCTTAACAGTGGCACCGAGAGTAGATACAGAGGAACCCGTGTGTAAACAATCTTAGTACACGCCGTTCTGTCGGTAGTAGTCGCTGGGAGCCGGAGCGGAGGGAGCCTCACCCGGAGGAACGTAGGGCTTGTACTGCGGTTGACCAGGGGGAGGGGCCTGGCTGGGCAGATTGTGACGGGAATCGTACGCACCGCCTCCGGGTTGTAGAGGAGGTGGTGTCATGACGCTGACCGGCACCTGTGGCGGCTGGCCTGTGGGAACGGCAGGAGGCGCTTGAGTGGGCGGGTTGTAGCTCTTGTATTGAGCAGGGGGCTGCTGTTGCTGCGTGGCATAGGAGCTCATGGGAGGTACGTTGGAGTCGGCCTGCTCCTCGGGCGAGTACACGGAGCTCGTGTACGTGGCAGCCGAGTTGGGGTTGTTCGGCGCAATAGGCGAGTCGTAGACTGATGTGGCCAGCTCCTGGGCGCCGTAGGTGCTCGTGGGTCGCTGTTGGTTGAGTGGAGGCTGAGAATAGGGGTTGTTGTCCTGGGGAGGAGGGTGAGAGTAGGGCGTGTAGTTTTGTGCGGGAGGAGATGTGTTGATAGGAGCGGGCTGTCTACCGTCGGCAGGAGTCTGGTCTCTCGGTGGGTACTGCTGGTTAGACGGGACTTCAGAGCCGGCGACGTAGAACGGCGCCTGGTTCTGTTGCGATTGCGATTGGGGCTGGAAGTTGGGAGGAGGAGACGATGTTTGGTATGGCGCGTGGTCTATACGTGAACATGGTCAGCACTGGGCGTGTCGGATGGGAACGACTAGTCGACTTACCAACCCGAGGAACTGTGTATCTCTGGTCCTGGTCTGGCGGCTGCTGAGGAGGATATCCCCCGTAACCCTGTCCCTGAGGGCCTGGGCGAATAGCATACTGCTGATAGCTAGGCTGAGGCGGGTGAGCCATGGAGGACTCAAGGAGGGCCTCGTAGTCCCGCCGAGCCTTGATGAACTTTTCGTTGAGCTGAGTGAAGTCGTCTACGACCTGTCAGCTGGGATTCACACCCATGAGAAAATATGTACTTACCCTTCTTCTGGGAATACTTCTCAATTAGCTTGATCAGCTTCGGTCGGATGGCCAGCGTCTGGTGATACAACTTCTGCAAACTCGTTAGCAATCTGACCCCCGTCTTTGCTTCAGAGGCCCAGCACATACCGAGATTTCCTCGTTGTCCTCCTCCTTAGGCGCCGTGTTGGAGGTACTCAACAGCGTCAACAGCTTCTCAACATTCTTGATCTCAGCAAAGACCTCGGCCTCCATTTGGGCCTCGCGTTGTAGCTCATCCGGGGTTGGGTCGGACAGCTTCTCGACGTAGTTCAGAGGGAAGATACCCGTCTTGCCCCGGAGGGAGCCTCGCCACCAGTCCTTGTAGACGCTCTCAAGGACGGCAATAACATCGCCCTTCTTGAACTCGAGCTCGCCAGGCTCAGAGGGGGCAAAGTCAAACTGGGCGCGAACTCGGCTAACTGTGGCAGCCGTGGTGCCCGCTGGGACGACAGGCGGAGGGGTATTCTGGTGCCCGCTGGGACCGGCCTGAGAACTGGAGCCAGCTGGAGCAACCTTCTTACGTTCCTCCTCCTCTAAGCTCAGCTTGAGGGCGATTTGGAGCTCGTCCTCCTCTTTTTGGCGATCCACATCAGTGAGACCACGCTTCTGGGGTGCGCTGGGGGGGTGGAGGGTAGGGTTGCTCTTCTTGACGGTGTAGTACACTTGGCTCATGATGCCGAGCTCGGGGTCGTCGCTGAACATCTCGGTCCATTCCTTCATGCGCTCCAGGACTTTGGGCTTCACCTGACTGTGGGTATTGCGATCATTGGCGAGGCGGTGGAGAGCATCGGTGAAGGCGCGGCTGGAGATTTCGCGGCACATGTTTTTGCCGCAGTTCTGGGAGAGAGCATGTGCAAGCTATCGAGTTGTTAGAAGGGGAGATATTGGCTTCGACGAAGTTAAGCGTACCTCAAGAGTGTAGAGCTGGACGTTGGCGTTGCGATGGGCGAGTCGCTTGATCATACTTTGGACGACCTCCTTGGGACCGTTCTGGTCACCGGTGACCTTGTCGCAGACTTCCATGATGGCGGCCCAGTCCTCGGAGGTGAGGTTCTCATCGGTAGCCTTAGCTGCGATACTGTTAGTGACATGTGATTGGGGCGATGATGGGTGTCTAGATGGTAGAGAAACGATGACGACGATGAGGCCCCAGGACTAGACAGACTGGAAGGAAGCAAGCGGGCATGTGCAGATCTGGGGAGGGAGCTGGAGAAGAATAGACGTACCGACGACATCGTCAAAAGGCCCAGCTGCTGCTGCTCGAAACATGGCGGGCTGTGATGGTGCTGCCAAGCAGGCGGCACGAGGTGATCAGGCAAGCTGAGCGGGGGATGCGCCGAGATAGAGGACGGGGTCGGTGTGGTCGGCGAAGCGATGGATTTGTGGTGTTCTAGAGAAGAAGAAGAGCAGGAAGATGCGAGGAGGGAAAAGAAAGACGCGGCACGTCGTTCTTGTGCAGGGGGTGGTTTGATGAGGTTGTCGCTGGGTGTTGTTGGTCAGTAGTTGTAGGCGGATGTCGTGGGCGTCGTAGGCGTTGTACGTAGGCACGATCCTTTGGCAGGACAGGGCGAAGACGGCAGGGAGAAGGCGGAGGCGGAGGCTTGCTTCGGACTCGGATAGGGAAGCGAAGGCTGCTGCGTGAGGTATCTACGAGGCAAGGCAAGGTAGGTTGGTCGTAGAGAGACGGAGTTGATAAAGTGAGATGGAGATGGTATCAATCGAACCGTCCATCAGGCTGCTGTCTCCGGCCGACCTGCGCGCGCTCTCATTGGCCGGCTCGCTTGCTGCCGCCACTCGTTCGTCATCCATCAGAGGGGCTGAGCTCTAGCAGGGTCCCCGCCCGCCCACTGCGGCGAGCTGCTAGTGCGTTGTAATTGCTACGCACAGGCTCACGGGGGCTTGCTCAGGCGGTGACGACACCCGACCTCAGTTTTCGTACTAACCTGTGGGTACGAGGTACTTCTGGAAGCTCAGGTCGCGCCCTCGCTAGAAAGGCCACGCACTCGCGCCACACACACTGCCACACATCCGCCACACATCACCTCACGGCATCCACTCGTCTAAGTCGATCTCTTCGAAGCAGCATCTTCAATCAAATAACTTTTGGATGTTGATCAGATGACTATGCGTCTGATGGTAGCTAAAGGCAGAGTCTCGTCTCGTATCATCATATTTTCCCCGAAATCCCAAAAAAACTGCCTGCCAAAATAGCTTGCCCGGTAATAAACTCAAGTCTCCCCTCCATCCAAACTCCATCCGCCTCAGAAGCGTGGTCTCTTAGGAGAGTTCGCATCCGACTCCGATTCTAACTCCGACTCTTCATCGCTCGTCCGATCCCAAGATCGCTTCCGCTGGATATTCTCCGTCGTAAGATCGATCACATCCGCAGGTCGATCGGACCCTGATGTAGGAGCCCGTGTGTTGAAGCGGCTGCCTCTGGCGCTCCTCGACCGCACGATCTGGCTGTATGGCGTCCCTGACATGAACATGCTGCTTTCCTCCCGTGTCTCTCGTATTGGTGTTGAGATTAGCCTATTCGCTGTCGAGCTGGATGCGATCCCAAATAGCCCGTTGTGCTGTGGAAATGGGGTGTCCATTCTGGCTAGGTACTGTGCGTACTCTGCTCCTCGAGGACTGAGACAAAAGAGCGAACCCTCTGGGTTCTGTGCTCCATTTTCGGGTTCCTCTTGCTTCTGAATTATAGGTGTGTGCTTGCGAAGCTGTGCATTGTCGACCTGGGCTGGTGCAGCTTCGATAACATTCGGAAGAGCATCTGTTTGCTGCATCGAGGCCTCAGGCTCAGGCTCAGACTCAGATTCGTTGTCTCCGGTCAAATCAATAACCAGCTCATTGCGTGCTGGCGTTCCTTCGCTGGAATGGCTTGGAAACCGTTTGTCGTTATTGTTAAAGTCATACCGGATCTCCATTTCGGAACCATCTTGAGAAACAGCACCTAACTCTCTCTCTTCAGTGCTGTCGTTGGAGTCACTTTTGACGATACCACTGCTGCCATCATGGGCGCTACTGTTGCCGTCATTGACACCGCTGCCACCGTCATTCGCTCTGCCTGTGTCGTTTCCTGCACTACTATCTGCGCCTGCACCTCTACTCGAGCTTGGACTGGGTAAGCCTCTGTCGCCCGGGTTGTCCATTTTAACAGCAGCAGCATCGTTGGAGTCATCGTCGTCAGAGTCGTTGTCAGAGCTGTTGTTGGAGTTGTCAGAGTTGTTGGAGTTGTTCGAGCTGCTGTCAGTGTTGCCGCCAGTGCTGTCTGCTCCACCCGATCCTTCAGCTGAACGTCCACCCGGCCCAGCTTCTGGCAAGCCACCGTCGTCTGGCCTGTCTGATCCGCCGCCAGAATCATCATCCGAATGATCCGAGTCACTGCCAGAGTTGCTCTGGGAGTCTTCAGTGCCGCTCAAATCGGGCTCAGGTGGTGGCGTGAGAGGCTCTCCGCTGGGAACCTTTCGCTCAATCGCCTTTTCCAAAGCAAGTCGGTCCTCTGCCCGAGGCCGATAATCCGGAATCAAGAGCGCCAGATTGCGGAACTTGGAGCGTTTGAGATCACGGTCGGACTTTGGGCGTCGAACCGCATTATTCACGTCCATCACAAACGTAAAGTCTCGCACAGGAGCCTTGACCTTATTTTCTATCCATTTGTCGTAGTCGAAAAACGACACCGTCTCCATCCCTCGGAGCATGTTGATGTAATCCAGCCCTTGAAGCGTTCGCAGCGAGCGGAACAGTCGGAAGTTGGGTTGCTGTTCTGTCTTGTCCCTCATGTACCGAATGATTCCTCTTGGCTCGTGCTTGCGGCGGATGTAAGAAGGAGACGATTCCTGGACGTGGACAATGAGCGTCTTGAGACGGCTCGCTTCTCCGAGCCACGTCAGAGGCACGGTCCGTCTGGACCTGAACTTGCCACGGATGTTCGGCTGATATGTCAATTGCTGCGAGCCCGTCCACAAGATCTCGATATCCTGAATGCGCTGGAGTCGTTGTTTTATTCCAGCCGCGAAGCGACCCTATTCGCCAAGCGACGAGAAGCAGAACTTGTTCTCCGAATAGAAGAGAGTGGCTCCAAGATAGTTCCATCGCCTCGAAACTGAAAGAGGAGCCAGCATAGCCTGGGGATCCGTCGCGAAGGTGACGCTAATCCTGCTGGTACCAACGTGGAAGCGGTGGAGCAGAGATATCTTGCCGGCGCAGTTTCGAGGGACTTGCGATGGCTCATGGTATGGGTCCAGTCGAGAGATGGCGTGGACCATTTCTCCATCGTGAACAAGCACCAATCGAAGGATTTTGAGCTGAAGGGAGAAATCCAACTGCTCGAAGGGGAATATACCCTGGCGTTGGTATTCTTCGGGGTTGCGAATGAAACCAACTCCCATGCCATTAGCTTCCTCGGCATCCGTAGCAGACCGAAAACGCAGATCCGGGTGCGTTACATTTGGATGAGACGACATATCTAAGAAGCCTTCGTTAGTGAGGAATACAACATAAGGTATACCTTGCTTACTGGTTTCGCGGCAGGTCAACTTGTAAGCGTCCTCCCATGTCTGGATCCCTGGAGGACAGTGTGGTCCTGGACCATGCGTAATCCATTTCTCCAACAAATTAGGCCAAGTCTGTGGCTTCTTGTTAGCGAAAGACGTAAAAAGAGGTTATGAAGGGGAAAGATCTTACTGGCTCTGTCTTCTGTCGCTTTCGGTTCTGAAGTTGAGCGATCACTTCTGCCTGCCTTCCAACTTGTGCTCTAAGGTCCCTGTTCTCGGCTTTGAGGCTGGCAATCCTCTCTCTCATGAGCAGATAAAGTGTTCTGAACTGGACGTATTTATCGTAGAGAAGGTTCCACGGGGGCTTGCACGACTGGAGGCATCGCCTCTTCCAGCGGGGTTCCTGTATGTCATCATCGTTCAGATCCAAGCCAACATCGCTGCCGGCTCCATCTTCGCTGCCATCATCACCAGGGTCTGACGCGTCTGATGGAGGCGCTTCATGATCGGGGTCGACGAGGGCCTGGATATCTGCGTCATCACCGTCATCACCGTCATCATCGTCATCAATCGCATCTTGGACATTATTGCCGTTATGATCCTCTGGCAACTGAAACTCGGAGTCGGCATCTCCAGTGTCGGAGGCTGTGAGATCAACATTCTCAACATTCTCGACCTCAGCTTCAGACATGTTGGGCAAGCGTGAGTGGCTGTTAGATGCTCAAGTCAGAATTTCCTTCAACAGAAGAAAACCATAAGGTAGGAACATAGAGTTATTACTTCTCCTCAAATGCGAATGCTCTTCAAGTGGGAGTGAGACGCAAGGGGGAAGGGTAATTGAGGAAGGATACCAATATGGGATGAAAGATGGAGGTGGCAGAAGAGATGAAAGCAGTGGGAGACTCCTTAGATGAGGAGGAAATGGAGCAAACTAAAGGGATTGAGGACTTAGGGGCTTGAGAGAACTTGTGAAGAAACTTCGCCAAGCAGATGAAGGATGGAGATAGAGCGGAGGCAGACATTGAGATTGGGGGACTTACCAATTGATCGCGAATTGAAGTTGCTTATTGGCAAGAGTGGCAAATGGCACTAGATGAAGTGAGAGAGCAAAGTAGATGTGAAATAAAATGAAGAGCTGAATGCAGAGTAACTTAAAGTGGGTAAATGAGGCTCAATGGCAAGAGTGATGTGATCGGGGCGCGCGTGAGCGTTGGTGATAGAAAGAGACGCCAAGCGGATGTTGAAGAAGATCTTGAGACGAGTAACAGACTGCCAGTAGAGAGTCAAGGCAGAAGAGGTAGGTAGGGACTGGAGGGAAAGGGAGGGTTGAAGGAGAGAAGTTAAAGAGAGACGAGATGGTGGCCCGAAGGCTTGAATTTATAGAAACCAGAGCCTAAGGAGAGACGAAAGAGGGTTTCTAAGGTGCATTAGGTCTCCTTCAATGAATCACAAATGATGTTATCGTCTAAGGCCCAAAAACACGGTGCTCCAGGGGCCAGATGAAGCGATGAGGAATTGCAAAGACGAGACACTAACTTTACTCTTAACGACGAAGGGACATGTTCGTGCAGATACGGTCGGCGCCGCTCGCCCTGTCACACCACGAGGGTCAAGGTCATGAAGACGACTACAGATTGCGTTGATCATGAAGGACTTGCCCGTACCTCCCTCGCCGTCGACCTGAAGCAGTAGCGACACTGGGTTCGCGATGTTGAGGTCTAGAGTGTCCATTAAATGCCGCTCAAAGAGGTTAAAGACGAGCCGCTGCTCGGGGTTGAGCTGGTTGATGATGCTCTGGCTGATGGTAGGACCTGCTTGCTGGCTAGAAGCCACATACTCGCGCCTTTGGTTCCAAAAGTTAGGGCCAACGTGAAGCTTATCAATGCAGCTCATCCAACTGTGTGCCAGATCGACATCGCGGTTGCCAAGGAGTTTAATATCTTCAGTCCCAAGCCCAAACCTTGGCAGCTCACTGGCAATCTCATTCTAGCCTTCTTCATTGAGCTGATCTTCCTGCTCTGGATCCTCCTTGAATTCGTCTTCGACCGGCGGTGGCAGCTCGGCATAGTAATCATCCGGATGAGCCCCAGAGTGGATTGACCGGCAGTAGTCATAAGTTTTAACGTATGATGTAAAAGTCTCCCCTTCAACGACCATCAGCCCTTTATAATGACAGTGTGGGTGATAAAGCACGAGCTTAACCCGGCAGAATTCAAGATACTGATTATGCTCGCGGTCAGCTTTATACTGTGGGAAATAGCTGAGAATGCGGTCTGGGGCATGAGGGAAGTATCGCTAAGAGGACCGGCTAAAGTCATGGCGTGCCGCATCTGTGATACGATTACCCAGCAAGACTATTTAAAGGGGCATTCATTTACCTAGCTTACGTTCTTGACTTTTACAAATAATGACAAACGTCTGCCTGTTCTGGGAGTTGTATTAATGAGATCCGCCTGCAAGTGTACTTGGACTCACGACGGAATGGCTAATTCTATGGACTGCCGCATTTTAGCAGGATTCGAGACTTGTTCCATCCGCACACATATGGGAATGACAACGAGGGATCATGGGCATGTACGCAAGAGCAGCGGCAAGATATCTATACAGACGTGACCCTAGAGGATTCGTGGTTTTGTCTAGACCACCTACAACCAACGAAAGGACTATTAAAGTTAAGAAAAGACGACGGACAGGCCAGAGATGTACAAGATCTGACATTGTAATAACCTAAACTAGAAAACTCATACGCTGTTTAATGCCACAATACCCAACTCTTCCGAGGGCAACGCTTGACTACAATTTCCCCTTGGCCTCACTCTCCCTACCCTTCCTCATCAGCTGCGCAGACCTCAGCAACGCATACAGGCTCTGCAGCCTGGGCATCTCGACGCCCCTCTCCCTCGCAATGCGCACGGGATTGCCCAGGATGACCTCCAGCTCCAGGGGCTTGCCCCCTTCCCAGTCCAGCAGCATGCTCGGCCGCGCGCCCTTGTTCCGGGCGGTGCTCTCGACGATCTTGTCCGGCGCCGCCATGCTTGGTGGGAACGGCCGGCCCAGGATCCGCGGCGCCGCGTCCCGGATCTCGCGCATGACGCCCAGCAGGTGCCGGCGCAGCTCCGGGTCCGCCACCATGTCGGCGTTGCCCCGCCCACCCGACAGCACCGCCGACGGGTTCATGGCCGCGTTGATGCACAGCTTGTGCCACCGCACCGTCTGCAGGCCGACCTCGTCGTGCGGCTCCACGTCGCGGATCCCGCCGAGGTCGGTCCACCACCGCGTCAGCGCCTCCGTGCTGGCCGTCCCGCGCCGGAGCACGTCCGCGCCGCCCGTGCCGAGGCCGTCGCTGTACGGGCCGATGCTGATGCGCGTCCACCGGTTCTGCCGGATCGTGCCCGGGGACGTCTGCTCCGCGCTGATGACGGTCACGGCGCTGACGATGGGCGTGTCCGGGAAGCGCTTTCGGAAGGGCTCCTCGACGCCGACGCCGTTTTGGATGAGGATGATACACGACTTGGGTCCCACAAGTGGCGTAATCATCTCTGAGTCATCGCTCACGTCGGGCAGGGCCTTGGTCGTGACGACGATATAATGCCAGTCTCGCCGGGCAGCAGCCGCGGCACTCACGGAAGGGAACGCAGCATCGGGGACAAAAGTGTAGTCACCAAAGCTCCGGGTCTGCAGCTTGACGCCGTCCTTCTGGATGGCGGCGTAGTTGGAGCGAGCCACGAGGGAAACGTGGACATTGCGAGAGGGCTACCGGGCCGGCGGTTAGCACAAAGGAGAGTCGCCTGAATGTCTCGGGCGGACACAAGGAGAGCACGTTACATGGTGTAAGCGGGAGGCGTAGAAGCACCCCACGGCACCCGCGCCGACAAAGACGACGTTGATACGGCTGGCCAGAAATCTAGGTTAGAGCGTGCCCAACGATGCATCAACGCCACCCGTTGCCGGGGATCTAGATTCACCTATTATCTGCCATTGTTGGTTTTGCCCCCGAGCCGTGCTCAGCGGCTCGCCGTCATGCAGAGTGATCTGACGTTGATTTGTTCGAGGAAACGAGTCCGATGACGGGCCTGGATGCGCGAGCTGGCGGTTGAGGCGTAGTTAGGTGGGCGAATCGAAGGCACAAGTCGACGCGAAGGGGATGGAAGCACAGTGTTCTCGAGGGTTGAAAACGGCACAGATGATCCGGCCCGCGCATCCCCCACCCGCTCGTTTCCCAGTTCCCGCCCTGAGCACACCATCGTCCAGCCCGCCAGAAACGTAGCCCGCCCCTGCTCTACTCAACCACTGTTGTGTTGCGCCTGGTGGTTTTTGGTGCATAGCGCCGCCAGACTTGGTACGTACGAAAGGGCTGTTTATTATAGCCACTGGGCTTGGCAAAGCAAAGCTGCTGAGAAAAGAGGTCACGTTCGGCCGATCGACCGACCGCCGATGGCTTACCGTCACAATCGCCCAAAGAAGCCGACCGCATTCGCCCAACTGCCACGGCCCAACCCAGGCACACAGATGGGAAGCACTCCGGCGTACTGGAACCTGTTGGGACAGCATCTCCGTGGTATTACGAGGCCATTTGGTCAAGCCGCCCGTGACCTCGCCGCCCACCAACCACAGACGAACCGCGACATCATCGAACACCATCGCACCATTCCCCAACCAAGCCGAGTCGAAGAAAAAGGATGATCGGTCGTCATTTTCACATGGTCGATGTCTAAACGGAGGCTAGGCATCTCAACTCATCTCTTGAGGAAGAATCTTCTCCCCTCTTCCCTTCCATTCAATCGGCGTTGCTGTTTGAGACCTTGACCTGCCAAATTTGGTACGTCGGTCAGCACCCACACGGCACGTTCGCATCGGCGATGCCGGCCGCCCGGCAGCCACTCCCTCCGATCCTCCCGCCGGCCTTCACCTGAGTCCAGTATCATTCGTCGGTGAGCAACCTAGATCAGCGGCAAGCACTCCACGGAACCCACGTCCATAGCGCCGTGAACGAACCATCCTAGTGACCTTCGAGGCTGTCGGCGATGGCCCGTCGGCATTTGTCTCACACTTTGCCGTTGGGGATGTGGCTGGGACGCGAGATGGGATTCCGTGACAGCATTGCGGCGCCAGCTACGAAGCACAACAGCCTCTAATTAAGACTTGACAATCACTGCGAACATCACAAAAACAAGTTATCGAGATTCAGGGTATGTGCCTACAGCTGATTCCCGGTTTGTCCAGGAAGTCAAGACGACTTCTCAAAACCGGGTGCCCAGCAACGAGATTCATTTGTTCTATGCCAGAGCGAAAACAATCAGGCCAATGGAAAGCAAGCACTGAATGTCGATAAATACGCCGATAAATCGACGTAATAGCTGGCAACAAGTCACGAGAGGAAGATGCTGCGTTGGGTTCGGTTAGTCGATGAGTGACGAGGTAGCAATTTGTGCCAGTTCTGCGAAGATCAGAATCTCCTCGTTGAGGCTCCCATGATCCGATAAATTCGTCTGGATCGTGACTGCCAGCAGGAGCTGCAAGAATGAGGGTGAAGAGTTTTCACTCGAAGCACTCAAAGATTCGGATGCTGTAGGCGCCTACCACAGGATGCCTGTCGGCGTCATCGCCGTCATCGCCAGTGGCCGACTCCGAGATCCCCCAGCCCTACCAGGCTGGAGAAGGAGAGGACAGCCAAGATGGCACCGCGTCTGCAGCAGCCGTCAAGAAGAAGCAGACTGAAGATGGTGCGGGAACGGAATCCCCGGACGATCATTGCAGAGCGGCGATCTGCGAGGGTGCGACGGACAGTCGTGGGGCAAGCGAGGGCTTCTTGTGATGGTTGCAGGAAGGTGAAAAAACTTTCATGGTGAGACGATAGGAAGTTTTGATTTTGCATCAGACCTTGTCAGCGTGGGGGTTGGGGGTGGTTGGCCGACGGCTGGATGCCTGAGGAAGCAGTACACGCCCCGCAATGGTAAGAGCCCACCCACGCTGCGAGCTGTGCGGCCAATCAAACGGGTGCATCGGGAAAAGGGAGGCCACGTCCGTTTAGGGAATGGACAAAGCGGAAAAGCAGCTACGTCGGTGTCATGAACCGCTCGTTACCATGTTATACTGAGCGGCGGTAGCGTTCGCCGAAGAATGGCTCCCTGGCGAGCTGCTTTGCGACCAAGCGGCCTCTGCAGCTGTGTGTATCCCCTCTTCAGGTCGTGGCTAATTGGTAACCCCAATGCAATGCATTGCATTGCATTGCAAAATACACCCACATATAATCTAGAGTGGGCTCTTCGAAAGCCAGCGGCCAGCCAGCCCAGCCTTAAGCGACGGCATTCGGAATTGTCCTCTCATCGGGATGCTACACCAGCCGCGGGTGGAAATGAGGAGGGTCCTCCCCCTTTCTTCCGGTCTCCTTCGCACTTCCGGCCTACCTCCGGAGGGACCTGGGATGGGGACAGATTGATAATTTCTTTCTGGATCGGGGCAGACGCGGCTAAGAGGAGAACCGCCATCACCAGATATAGTTCACGATGCAGCAGGTGGAGGAGGCTAGTCGTCGGAGCTGTGCTGGGAAGTGTCCTGTTGTCATTGGTAAGGCCAAGTCAATTGAAGGCGTTCGGCAGCAGGGCCAGCGACACCAAAAGGAGATGATCTGCAGATCCGGTCAGTCGTGGTTGGTTTGCCAAACATCAGTCAGTCCCTCGTTCCAAGGGCGCTATCCCACCCTCCCACTCTCCCACTCTTCCATACTATGTAGCTCCTGACAGGCCACGACGCGGGACGATGGATAGGGACGACCTACGCTGTAGGTAAACGAGCGACGGTGGCGATGCAATCGATGTCAAGTAGCGTAGGCCTCGAGCAGATGCGGCAGACGGAGGCTGAAAAAGCTTGTAGCAGCGCAAATCATAGGCAGCGGAATAAATTGATTGTCACACCTGCAGAGGCTGAAATGCTGCATCAGCGATTCGGCGACTGATCGGCCGGACCCGGCAGCTGAGCAGCGAAACGCAGACTGTTAGCAACTGGGCGTCGGCAGTTGGCGAGTTGGCGATCACTTGTCTTTGGTGTTGGCTCGCCGGATGTCCAATGGTGCCAAGATGCTGATGAGCTGGAGGACGTGGAGGTTGCAATGCGTACCAGCAGCGGAGGAGGACGACGTACATAGGCAGCTTGGTCGCATTGCAGCAAGCTATTGCAGCTAGCTGGTCCAAGCTCCCAATAAGATGCAGGGGCGAAGGCTTCTAGAAAACCAGTACGGCTACCAGATGGAACCGAGCAGGGCAAATCCGGTTTGGAGAATTCGTGCTTGTGGATGGAGCCAATCATGGCGGTTTGCGATGGTGCGGGAGGTGGGAGGGAGGTGGGAGGGAGGTGGAGGGTGGTGGACGCCGATGGCACGTCTGGAGGAGGCAGGCAAGGCTTCCGGCCCATTTTCGAGTGACCCGCGCGACAGTGCGAGAAGCGTCCCATCCAGACGGTCCTTGCATAGGTGTGTGTGACGTTGTTGTGTGGGAGCCAGATGCTTTCCGTCGTGGTGTCTCAGACTTTTCGGGTCCAGCGCGAGTCCGAGGAGGAGGGCAGCCACACCAGCCAAGTGCCTGATGATGGAGCTGACCTGGTCTGACAATTTCCAATGTCATGACTGACAATGACAAACGGCGGTGTCAGACAGAGCTCCAGCCAGGCGTAGAAAGCTGCAGCCTCCTAGGCAGGCGAAGCAAGCAGACAGGGGGTTCTGCAGCGAGCGTAGGGCCATTCCCTGGGGCGCCTAGAAGAGAACATTGGTGATGACCACGTTGTTGAGCCGAACGTACGTACTGTGGGAGCCGTCCGCACGAGCCGGGGAGCGGGACTCGGGAGGCGGAGGCGGGAGGCGGTAAATAGGCGGGACCACACATCTGTGAAACGGCATCATGAACAATTCCGCCATTGTGTGGCAGACCCTCATGAAATGTCCATGATGACGCCGAAGCATCCCAAGAACGGCGAGCAATGCGCGAGGCTAACAAGCATGAACCCCGGCAGCGCAGTCACGGCGGCTCCCGGTGGTCGTGCCAGTCGCAGCACCGCCTGTGCGTGTGCGATGGGACCCTGCGTGAGCCTCGTGGGCGTGGGCATGGGCGTGGGATTGGGATTGGCATGGGTCATGGATGCGGGTGCGGGCGTGAGCGTGGGTGAGACTTCAAACCCCATGACCGACGGGCCCCAAAAGAGACCCCGCGAACATTGGCCGTGTTGGTACCTGCGTGATTCCGTGTCACTGCATGGGACGACGCACGCAGTACGCAGTACCGTAGCAGCCATTTCGCCTTGGATGAATGCCTTGTTCCTCGTTTGAAGCCTCCAGGTGAGGCAAAGGATGGTTTTTAAAAGGTTGTCATCGAGGCGGAAGTGCCCAGCGTGGATGCGCCGCTTTGTGGATGTGACACCCCGCACCACGGCCATGGGGGCTTCCGGCGCAAAGGGCGGCTCTGGAGGCCGGTAGCCATAGACGACGATGCATTAGGCGGGGAAAGAGCGGAGCGGAGGACGTCGTATGTCATTGCTGCCCTCTGGGCTTCATCCATGCTTGATCTCCCCTCTTGACTCAACCTAGATTAATTCATCAACAATCACAACTCAGTATAATAAATCTGCGTTTTGTTTATTCCAAGGCTAATCCTATGTCTAATGCTGTCCCTAACTCCTGTCTTCGTATTATTTGAAATGTACTAGTACCTAGCCTTGGGCCTCCCGTCTGCTTGGTTTAGTAGGTAGGCACCTTGGTACCTAGCTCCTGTAGAATCCTGGCCTGAAACCAAGTACTCATTGTGCACGTCGCAACTTGAAGCTGTTTCAGCAGCAACAGACGACGGAAAATATCAGTGGCAGCAGCGACTCGGCGTTTCGACACACTCCAGACCTTTTCAGGCATCCACGACGACGGAAGACGATCCATCTCAACTCATCAATACCCTCATCATCCTCATCATCACTAACCTCGTCGTCATCACTAACCTCGTCATCATCAACATCATCCATAACATCAACATCATCCACATCAACAACACCAATAGCATCTTCATTGTGGTCGTCATCCACATCATCTCCCATCCTCATCACCAACATCATCTCCCATCCTCGTCCTCATCCTCATCCTCATCATTAACCTCATTCTCGTCGTCATCATCACAATGGGCAGCTACCACGACCACCGAACTGTCATAGACCCCCCCACACATAGCAATCGACGTTTCAACCACCTGCCGTGAACGCTGAATACGATAACTTTCAACCCCTGCTTTACTACCTAAGACGGAAATCCGACACCTAAGCAAAACACTGGAATCAACTTGAAAGATGAGCTGGCCTAAGTGTTTTAGCGGTCGTCTCTGTCCTCCGTGCACGAGGTCCTCCGACGAGGACCTATGGATGCACCAGCACCGATACTCGAAGTTTCAGCAGCCCCTCTAAGACCGGCCCCTCCTAGACCTTTCCGAAGTTGACTGGGACGCAATGACCTTTCCGGACATGGACATGACCAAACGACGACGGTGATCTCGTCCTCTGTTGCGTGAGTCCTTTAACATGATGGAAATTCGAATCAAGCTAATAGCTCTAGCAAGCACGTCCTTTGGACGTCAATCGAGCGTTCCGCCTGCAACCCGCCAGGACATCCATCCGACCTCGAGATTAAGACAAGGTCAAATCAGGACGCTGGTTGTGAGACCTGGGACGCGTCCGTTGATGTTGGGACAAACAACTTTGCTGGGCGCACCAAGTACATCGATAAAAACACCAAATCAATTCACAATAACCATCGCATGGTGTACTAAAATTCTTTAGAAATCAATCCGTATGCTAATACTATCCCTAACATTAAGCCGACGCTGACCCTAACTGGCCCTAACCTCTGCCCTTAACCTACTCGCTGTCTCTGCGTATTACTACTTTGGACGACTGGGTTGGCAATACGCGATGGAAGAGATGGCGTTGGGAACCTCGGCTGGAGCGCGTCTCTGGGCCTCGGTCATGAACTAGGATCGAAAACCCACTGAACAAACCTGCAGGCGGCCAGCGTCTGCCAGCACAGCAGCACAGCAGCACCACACGCCGCTATGCATCATTCATTTGCATACCACGGCCTCCAATACGGCGGTCGGACGGCCGCATATGTTTGCCATCCCCTTCCCCGTGGGATCCGGCCGGCTTTCGTTCCACTCGGAGCCTGTCTGTTTGCTTGCATCTATTCGTACGAATAGGCAAGCGGAATGGACTGGTGAGGGCAACAACATGGCTGAACAGAGAGAAGGCCACGGTCCCGGGTCACACACCACCAGATGAAGCCAAACAAGTTTAGGGGATGCCCAGCTATGGCCACTCGCTGACGACCCTGATCGCCGCTATGTCGACCTTGCAGCAGGACGCGCCACGCAAAAAATCTTCCCGCACCCGCTCGCCCGCGTTATCCCGTCAAGATCCGTGCTGACGCCGCGGGGGAGAAGTTGGGGAAGTAGTGCGTCCCCGGGAAGCAAACATGAACTGCGGCCGGCAGGGCGGGACAATAAGGTGCACGCCTAAGGTTTGCACATTTTAGTTTCATCCCGTACCGGACCGCGCGCGCACGTCGTCGTGTTACTGCGACGTTCCTCGTTCTTTGTGCCTCTCGAACCCTCCCCCCCAACTCTCAAGTATATCCAGGACGCCTGAATGGTGGATGCAGACTCCGGGCGGAGGTGGGTTCTTACGCGGCGTAGGACGAGCTGGCGCTTGGGGCTGAGACGGAGGCGTTGGACCGTGGGATCGGAGGAAGGGCAAAGGGATGTCTCACTTCACGGGAGCTGGGCTTGTCACCGGGACGGACCAGGCAGCCTATGAAGGACGGCCTGGCCGTCACGGCTTCCGGGAGAAATTCGAGCCAAGCACAACAGGCGTCGGTCGCCCTGGTTTGTGCCCTAGAAGCGAGCCGACCATGACCGGAGAGGCGTCGCATCAACACCACGTATACCGAGCTAGGCAGTTGATGCCATCACATCCAGATTTAGTAGGTAATCAATGATTACCTAGAAAATCTCCCGTCAGCCAAGCCCGTCCGGTCTAGATCATCTCTTGGTTCGGCGGTCTGTATTCGTGAGACACAAAATCCTAATTAGTTCGTCGTAGTCGGGTTCATCGAATGAACCACGGTTGATGGCTTCGTTCAGACCTTGCCAATAGGATTCAAGGAGCGCGACCAACATACAAGGATATCGACATGTTTCTCACTTCCTGACTGCGCAAAACTTACTTGTACGAGGACGTTGTGGGTATTCACACCGGCCCTGACGTAAACGCTACGGGTCGGGCTGACGCAAATAGACGACTCTTTCGGGAGAAGCGCGGCACGGGGCTTTGAGGAATCTGGGCCCTCGACCATGAGGGTCAGCTGGTCGCGTGGACACGACGACGAGGGTCCGCTGAAGCACGATGATGTCTTGTTACGGCGACTTAGCTAGGGGGGGTCCCTGGGCTACGGGGCGTGTAGGGGCCAGTAACAGCCACAGCGACGGCTGCCAACTGGAGCGCCAAAGACGAAGCAGCGAGTGGGCAAACAAAGCAGTGGCTATCCGTCGTGATCAAGCCAAAGCAAGCCCCCCAAACACAGGGCGACCGACGATGAAATGTGGTGGATAGACAACGACGATGGACCCTGTAGCGTTTGCCGCACCATGCACAAGCAAGTTGGCCCAACCCAGCATAGTCAGTGCGCACGGGGCGAGCCTCGCCGGCTGGGGAGATCGAGACTCGAGGGTCGAGGATGGAGACGGACGCGGGTAGCTCGCACATAAGCTTGTGAGAGAAACGTCAGGGTCCAGGGTCCCAAAGCCGCAACACCGTGATACCGAGTAGCACGTGCGGCCCGTGGGAGTTCGAACTGAACAAGGCTTGGGAGATGAAGGAGGTGGAGCACAAGACCGAGTCGGGGTCGCATGCAATGGCATGTCAATTGATGAATCTCGAATGCGATTTATGCCATGGCCAGGACCGCGAATACCTTACCCAAATGGAATGGAACGAGCAGGGCCAGGACATGACGCCCAAGTCCCCTAACCCTTATTCGAGGAACAGAGCACTAGAGCCGGTGTTGCTCCAAGTGTTCCAGCTCCGGCACTCGCACCGAGCCCGGGCATTCGCCATGCATCGACCTGTCGCCATCTGCCCGCCATAGCTCGTCGACACCGAGCCCGGTCCGGTGGTGCTTTGCGCGTGCAGACGTACGGCCGGAAGCTGGAGCCAAAAGACGTGGACCAGAGGCACAGGAGCTCCATCGCCGCTCCGCAGCATGCCCCGTCGTGCAGACAAACAAAATATGCTGTGTCTTGTGTCTCCGCCCGTGAGCAACCGCTGCTTCTCCGGCTCCCGAGGATGCTCCGTGGACGGCGGGCGGCAAACTTTTTTACTTTTGCACATCTTTCGCCTTTAACCCTTTCGGGATTTACCACGCCCTGCCAAAATGCCCTTGCCCTGCCCTGCCCTGGCGCTTGCGGTTTTGCTTTTTTTTTTGCCTGCCCCCGGTAGGACAAGCCTCCCCGCCAACGGCCACTAGAGAGCGAGGTACCGCGGCGCCAGGTCTCCCGCCAGCGCTCGACTGCGCGTGAAGATACCCGCGGCAGAGGTCGCTGGAATCTGTAGCCGACGCCGGCTGCCGCGGGGGCGCAACGCAGATGAGTTGAAGAAATCTGGCCGCCAGCCTGTCCGTCATGGGTCCTTTTTTGGGGGGTTACAGGGCATTACATGGCTCGTACAGCCTGCACAAGTTCACTGGCACGAATGGGATTCTGTTCACCCACAAGTCCCAGGGCGTAGTAGGTCCGATGAAGCTCGTGACGATTCGCAGATGGCCCAAGTTATGGATGTCCGCTTTAACAAACAATGGCTGGCATGCCCGTCGTCCGTGAATCGCCGCGCCTGTTGTCCGTCCGAGGTTGGAGGTGAAGCCTGGGGCAGCCAGAAAGGAAGATCGGGACGCGCTGGCTAATAGTCTAACGGCCGTCCAGTGAGGATGGCTGAAATGCCCGGATTCTTCCACGAACCTGCCCAGTCGAGTAAGTCAGTCGGAGGCTGAGGGTGCCTTTCTGTCACGCTGTCCAGTAGCGCTGCGCTGTCCTAATATTGCCAGCAGGAGCAGCGACTCCTTCACAGCTCCACCACCGTGGACAACTGGACTGGACGGGAAAAGCCACCAACAACCATCCCACCGTCTGTCTTCCAGGACTCCACAATCCCCTTCGGCCAGCAGCACCCAGCGGTGCACCATCGACCATCGACCTGCACACCACCACCCACACACATCGACAAGGGGCCACAGAAATCCACGATGGAACCAAGGGCGGCGTGCGTGGGTGCCTCTTTGGTTTGGGGGCCTATCACGGCTCCGGCCACGCCCATGGTCATGGTCGCGCCAGCCGGACGAGATCGTCAGAGGTACATTGCTATACGGATAACCACTGGCAAGCCCGCAAGCAACACGAGGAAACAGAATGCTGGCAGCAAGCCAAACCCCGAATTAATCAATATGTACGATTGGCAGCAAGACTGGCCCGTCCGTGCCACTAATAAACCCCTGCACAGGAGCTTTAACCCCCGTTCAAGCGCTCGATCCCACCATGGGTGGCGGGTAATACCACGTCCTTCGTAGAGCTAATATGGGTAACGGGTTGGCGATGGATGGGGGCCACCGAGCCGGCCACCACCACACTCGTCATGGCCCATCCCAACCCGGTCCAGTTGCCCGCTTGCGCCATCGTCCCACACACTGTACAGCCGAGTATCCTCGATCGTGTCCGTGTCCGCGCCTCCACGCCTCGCCTTGCTGTTCTGGGTAATGGCCCTGGGGCATAACTTAAGTCATGGCCTGGGCCCGGGTAACAGCAGGCAGGCAGGGTAAGCGATTCGCGAGGCGTCGGATTCACTCGTCTCGACGACACAATCACAGTCGCAGTCACAACGCCCGTGGCCATGGATCACTGTCGAGACCTCCAACGTTCAGGGACGGGACGGAACTGAAGTACTGGGCCGTACTGTACCTGGGAACCAAGGCTGAGAAAGACTGGAGTTGCCGTCTTCTGGCTGCCCGAATTTGCGCCGCACATCCCGATCCCATCCTCTTCCCATGCAAGCAGCAAACGTCCCATCTGGCCACGGCCGTCATGATTTAAAAAAAGACGATTCCCCTGCCAGATCCCCGTCTTTGGTTCTTCCTTCCTTCCTTTCCTTGCCCGGCCGCTCTTGTGTGGTTGCTGCCGTCCTCGTTGCTGCTGTTAGCGTGTGCCTTCGCAACCTCCTCACGAACCACGTCTTCTCCTCTTCTCCTCTTCTCCTCTTCTCCTCTCCCTCCTTCGCTCGCCTCGCTCGCCTCGTCTCTATTTCGGTCTTGGCCATCGACGTCACCAGGAGAACGAGTCCACCGAGCCCAACAAGCGACTGGCCAGCACAGCGGAGGACCCCCATTCACTCTCCGACCCCCCCGACTCTCCGGGCCGACCTCTCCACCCACAGCGTCCCCAGCACGACGGCCTGGTCTTGGCTTGCCGACGTCGACATCTAGCGGCCAGCCGAGCTGAGCGCCAAACCCGCTTGCACGGCTTTCTGTCCCTTGGCTTGGCTCTCCGGGACCTTGCCCGCCCGTCTGTCATTGTCCCGTGTACAGAGTACACAGACGCGTACGGCAAAAGGCGTGGGTTGCCCTGTACCTCGACCCCCCGGTCCTGCCGCCGACTTCGTCCTTCGACGCTCTCCACTCCACCACACCTCTCGTCTCCCACCTTTTTTATCCGTTCCCACACGCCTCTCGCCCTCTCTTACACACGCTCCCACTTGACCACTCTCTGCTCTCCACTCTCCACTCTTCCTCCACACACCACCGCCTGTCCTGTCCCATACACACCCCAGAGAACCCAGAAAAGCCACACCAAGAGCCCGCCGTCGTCCCAAGGCACCCAAGGGAAAAATCCCCACTCCTCCGACCAGCGCATCTCCACTCCCGTTCTTCGCTCTCATCAATTGGCTTTGTCCAACTTGTCTTCGAAAAGTTTTATTACTTTCTCTCTCCAGCCTCTCCAGCTTCACTCCCGTCTCCGCCGCGAAATGTTATTGTAACAGACCGGCGCCTTTGGTCGTCCCCGTTTTCCCCATCTTCTCATTCGCACTGCTTTTAGCGTGGAACTCCTTCCCTACCCTCGCCTTCCGACCTTCAAACCCTCCCCATTTCCCCCTCGGATTAACACCAAAGAGCTTGGATTCCCCAAGCCTACCCTTGTCGCCCACCGTCGATTCCTCGATTGCCCCCGATTTCTCGGACAAAAGCAAGAAAGCAACCGCAACCTTACTTCTGCCCAGACATCCTCGACAATCTCGAGGACTTTGTTTGACCTTTTGCTGTTCCCTACGGTAGCTGCAGCTCCGGGCAAATACACCACCCGCTCCAACTACCACTTCCGCGTTTCGCTTCCGCTTCCGCTTCCGCTCGCGCACCTCTCTCGCACTACTTGCACACCAAAACCAACACCAACCTCACCACACCCACCTGTCACAATGATAATCGACGGCGAGAAGTTTGCCTGCGAGGCCTGCGTACGCGGCCACCGCGTGAGCAACTGTCAGCATTCTGGTAAGTCATCTGTCATATGGTCGTTGCTTCTTCAAGGCATCTCGCGCCTCGCGCGGGGTCCCCTCGTCACTTCGTCAGGGCACACCTGGCACTGGCACTGACACTGGCCTCTGCGTTGCCGAAGCGCTGCGTCTTCACCTCACATTCCTCGGTGAGCGCATGCTAACCGCTGCCTTCTTTCACTCAGATCGTCCGCTCCAGCACATCAACAAAAAGGGTCGCCCTGTCTCTCAATGCGCTCACTGCCGCGCGATGCGCAAGTCGCGCGCCGCTCATATCAAGTGCGACTGCGGCGAGAAGACCAGCAAGTGCGCGCACTTACAGCCGACCGTCGATGGACACAAGGGTAAGCTTCAGCCTCTCGAACAGTCCGGAGAGGCCTCTGAAAGCTGTTTATTAACAAAGCACTCGCAGAGACGTGTTGCTGTAATCACGGTGGCCGTTGCACCTGCTCCGGCAAGAAGGAGCCCGGTCTTGACACCGTCCCCGAGTCTGACTCGGAGGGTGACTGTCAAAGCATCAGCACCACGGGTCGTGTCAAGGCTCCCACCCGCCGACGACGGGCCAACACCGTTCACTCAGACGGCGTCCTGACCTTTGACCAGAACGGCCACCACAAGCCCGCTCACCGGAGCAACCGGGTCGCGCAGAAGTGCAGTCCTTACACGCTCAGCCGGGTCAACTCTGCCCATAGCACCGGAAGCTTAGGCACCGACAGCTTGATGCAGAAAGGCACCCGAGAGGCGCCCGGCCCCCGGGCTCGGGCCTCGAGCACCCGGGAACCGCGCCGAGTCAAGTCGGAAACGGCCTCTCCACTCATGAGCGGCAACCCCGGTTTCCAGAACCTCAACAGCAACCTACCCCCGCTGGACCTGTCAGGTATCGAGTACCCACCATACATGGCTAACAGCACCTTTGACCTCTTCGGCTCCGGCTTCAACTCGGAGACGGACGGTCCCATGTACAGCGCCGGTCTCAGCGCCGCGTCGGTCGATTGGAGCCACTACGACCTTTCGGACATGAAGGGCGAGAGCTTTACGCCCTCAAGCTATAGCCAGGCCGGAGCCCAGAGCTTCAATGGCCTCTTCGACTTTGGCAGCGGCTCAGAGCAGCTCCCTCACCTGGCTAACACGACGTCGACCTCAGGCGAGGTCTCTGAGGTGGAGGATTTCATGCCTGGAGGCGACGCCGACTTTGACGGTCTCGACGGCTTCGGCACCACCAGCGCCTTCCTGCGACAAAACAACATGATGGCCAGCTCGACGGACTTGACCAGCATCGACTACGATAGCTTCTACAAGGGACCCGACACCGGCCCAATTGCAGGAGCTGGTATGTCCATGGTCGAGGAGGACCCGGCATTCTGGATGCCCAACTACAATGAGGGCATCGCCACGACTATGGACGACAGCCCAGATCCCCTGGGCCCCACTTCTATGCCCAACCTTTGGGAGATGTGAAGATGTTTACGGGATCGAGTTTTGGCGTACCGCAATACCCATGGTTTTGAATCATTTGAACAAACACGGCAGGCGCCGGGAAATACCAAGTACAGGTAATGTCATGGAGGTGCATGACATTCGCTTTTCTTTTACGCGACCACTACACAAAAAAAATACGTTTTATTGATTGAGCTGCAACACGCATGCTATACGCACCATCTGCTTCTCTTTTCGAACCGCGAAGAGGCCAACCTGGGTTGAAGGGGAGAGAGAGCTTTCCCGCTCGCCCTAGGTGGTCCAGTGTTCGAGATCCGACGATTATGATGATGACCACGACGTTTCCCATCGGCTGGGGTAGACGACCGGGTGGGGCATGAGATGCAGGGGAGTCTGGGGTGGTGGCCAGAGGCCGGGGAGTCGAGGGCTGCATCTTGGATTCTGGGTCTGAAAAAGACTCACCAACAAGATGAAAGAGAGCCTGTCCGGCGTCCCTTGCAGGGAGCTACGGGAAGCAACGAGTGACGGAATTGAAAGATTTACGATACACGGTACCCGAGGCTCAGACCCCAAGCCAACCGCTGGCAACTAGCCGGAGAGGATGGTGAGAGTGAGAGTGTGAGACGAAGAAAAGAGGAGCCAAAAGAGGAGCCGAGGACAGCACGTTTACACGCATGAAGGATGTTAAAATACAAGGGGAGGGGAAGAGGAGAGAACAGAAGTGAAGGGAGGAGAAGCCTGCACATATGGTTCGAGATAGACTTGATTGTCGCGTCAGCTTGTTGGTTTTGGCCAATTCGTCTTGGGCTTTCTTTGAACATTGTTATGAGTTTTTTTCTTTGGTTCGCTCGGCCGAAAAGGTACATACGGCTTACAATAGAGATGATGACGATGGAGCGACCGAGACCAGGCGAGTCCAGGTCGACGATGCCACCAGCAAGAAACAGTTTTACCGTTGTGTCAATGTTTCGTGGTGACTTGACTGGCTTGGGTGTATTGCCGGTTACGTTTGGGGAGTTGTTGATTTGACTTATCTGACCTGATTGATGCATGAGCAGCAAGGGAGCGATGGAGGCGAGCCAAGCCAGGCCGAGCCAAGCCAGGCCGAGCCAAGCCAGGCCAAGCCAGGCCAAGCCAAGCCAAGAAGAGAGAAGAGAAGAGTGGGGATTGACAACGGGTGAGAGTGGGCGCGGGGAAGAGGGGAAGGGGAAGGGCAAGGAGTATGGATGGAACGGAGAATGAGGAGAGTCAACCTCGGATGGACAAGTCGACAAACGGATGGGACGTCGTCGGCCGCCCGGAGACAGCAGAGGAGAGGAGAAGTGACATGATGAGGCTGCCCCCAAAGTGAGTCGGATGGGATCGAGACCCTTGGCAAGGACAACAGCAAGACGCGGGATGTTGGATGGTCATGACAATGATGTCCCGACATGTCCCTTTGTCCCCTGATCCACCGTAGCAATTGACGGGAGTCTCACACACTCACCGGCCGTTTCTTGCAGCTATTCGATTGCTCAGGCCACACGCACCGCCCGCCCGAGTCCATTCCGCGTTTGGCTCGAGGTGCGGCGTCGGGCATGTGCACTACCTCAGCCACGGGCGTTTCTTTTGGGCCAGTTCGGTCGAGGCTTTCGGACTGGTCTGCATTCCGGTTTTTTTTATTTTTTTACTTTTTATTTTTTTATGGCGCCGGCTCTCGGTCAGTTGCTGATAGCTCGTGTCTCGACACAGATGGGATGCAGACGCAGGTAAAATACGGACTCACACGGCAGGGTAGGGCAGGGCAAGGGCAGGCAGGCCCTGGCCGCGGCTAAATGTGGTTACCTGTGGTTTACTGACTGGCAGACTGACTGACCCGACTGCTGCAGGTTGCCTACATGCTGTACTGTTGTAGGCAATACTACGTTGTAACTGACAAGACGACCCCGCTCCCCTGATGCCCGGCAATCGGGGTCATGGATGGAATGGAAATCCACCCAAATGTCAGGCATGCTGCCCTGGCGCTGTACTACTGGTTGCGGTTTGTCCTAGAGTACTCAGCCGTATCGCACAAATTACCACAACTTATTTCTTTCCACTTTCATCGTCTGTCCAGGGCAAAGTGGGATGGCCGGTGATGAGGTCGCCGCTTGTGGGGCAGTGCGCGCACCCTTGCAAGGTTACCACCGTACTCCTCGTCCGCGCGCTTCTGTCCGCAGCCGCGTGTGCGTTTAGGATATATCACGAAACCCAAACTCTGGAGGCGGCATCCTTAGATCAAGTGCAGTAGCATGCTACTGTTTGTCCTATTTGTTCAGCTTTTGCTTAAAATAGAGACAGAGCAGAATAGCAAACAGCAAGGCAGGGGGCGGCCGTCGGGAGGTCGCGTTTGGGACAGGCCGGAGGTGTGGACCTGGCCCGGGCCGGAGGCAAGCTTTGGGAAAGGCGTGATGTCGCTGTGCGAGGCCTGAGGCAACGAGGGCACGGACTGGATGGGGTAGGTACCCAGGTCATCCATGTTGCGATATCGAGATCCAAAGGCAAGCATAAAGCGAGCCTCGCGTGTGATCAGCATGTATAAATGATCCCGATGTCTTTTTCACCGCCTCGCCAATCCCGCTGTGCTCATGCAAGATACTCGCCATAATTTGGGTCAGTTCAAGCCGAAACGCAAGGTGGGAGTGTTGATATGTGGGGTTTGCTACAGATCCGATCGTCTTTGGTGGGAAGAACGCCGCCTCATGATCTTTGGTGTAAGTCAAATAACGGCGTTCTTCAGAAGACAGGATGGTCTTGATCCGACGTTCCACATCTTCGGCGTCGCCCATGTCAATCTTCTCCATACCTTGTTCTGGGGAACTCCATTTTGAAGTCAACTCTCTCGTCAAGACAAGAAAGAAAGCGGCCCGCATTCGCAAAGTCGCTTTCAGGGTCCCACGTTAGACTCTTCACGCGAAGCGTTGCCAGGGATCTTTGATGCAAGGCGATCGTGGCGGAGGGTGGTCTCGTCACCTCAAAGTTTTGGGAAACTTGTCGAACGACTTGGCGCCAGACCAGGCATCCGACAGCCCATCCATAAATAAGGTCGGGGTGTTCGCCAAGGTCATGCTCGATCGGGCGGGAGAAGGCCGGTCGAGCCCCTCGTGCGATCCAGTTTGGGCCAACCAGTTTCTCTTGTATCTATCTGGGGAAATTCCTGCCTGGGGATATGTCGTCCTGTTTCATTCAGGATACAGTCCGTTCCCAATCAACGCATGAAAGCTTCTCGTTCTTCGGCATGTGGGCAAGTGCCCATCATGAGGATGATTTGGTCGGCATCCCAAGTAATCGTCTTCCGGTAAAGTTGCTTGAGAAAAAGGTTGGGAGTGGCAAAAGCGATAGCCAAATGTCATCGCGATGCGCTGCCACGAGTCCGTCATAAGGATCGGTCGCCACATGGGTGACGATAGATGAGAATTCGGTCAAGATTTGGCGGGCGCGCATGAGATTAGCGACTGGGGCAAAGTAGCAAGGCGCAACCCAGAGCGTCTTGCGTTAGGCCCTGTTGCGCCAGAACGGCTCTGGGCTTCAGCGAGTCATGGCCTGCATTGTTGATGAACCGACTACCGACATTCACCATGAGCCATTCGGCATCATATCGCCTGTTGCGACCTGGTTGAGCTGCCATGGGACATTGGCCAATGATGCCCCGCCAACATGTCGTTTGTGAAGGTTTCAGCGATAAGATAAGATAAGATAAGATAGAGTGATAGTTTGGAGGGGCATGAGGGGTCACACCTCAAGGTCCGATAAGAAATTGATGGTACAAAAATTTTTCTTTAGCAATCAACATTCATTGATCAACATCCCATCCTTGCGCTACAGCACAGCGACCAGACGAGATGGCTACCGATAGTGATGCTGAGGCGCCTCACAACAATTTCGACGTGTGTAATTTCCCGAGCCCGAGCCCTTACTCTACCCTTGACCTCTTTACCTCTGTGGAGCTGCCTTTCGTGATCACCATCCCCAGCAGCGCGCACCCCAGTCTGCCCACAAGTCGGGCACGTACGGGACTGACCCTTTTCGCTATAGACCATCTTGGTGTTGGATTTTGGCAGCCAAACCAGCCATCTAATCCTTCGACGTCTGCGAGCCCTCAGTGTGTACGCTGAGATGCTCCCTTGCACCACCAAGCTCGCCGATCTCACCTGGAAGCCCAAGGGTATCATTTTATCCGGAGGTCCTTCCTCTGTCTACGATGAGGGCTCACCTCGTGAGGTTCTCTCCCCTGTTAATCTATAGTTTATACTGACTTGTAAAAGATGTTGATCCTACTGTATTTGAGCTTGGTGTTCCTATCCTGTGAGTGTCCTAGATTCCTTTGTTCTAGGACATGTTCTATTTATTAATATAAAATTATAGTGGTATCTGGTATGACTCTATCTGAGCCCTATCATGTTATCGTACTAATGCTAGGGTCTAGTTATGGCTGCCAGGTAAGTCACCCCGGTTTCCATCTCATTTGATGCTATTATCGCTAACTGCGCATAGGAACTTGCTTGGCAGATCAACTCTGCGAATGTTGCCCGCGGAGAAGCCCGAGGTTTGAACTCACGAAACTCCTGCACAGGCTTTTTCTAATGACTCGGTAGAGTACGGCCATGCCGACGTCACTATTCACAAGGTCGATAGCCATGTTGACCGTCTCTTCGCTGGTTTGGGCGAGACCATGCATGGTGAGTTTTCTCTTTCCTCCTGCCCAATTTCAAATAACTGTGCCTTCAGACGTCGAGTTCTAACTCTCGGATAGCCTACATGAGTCACTTCGACAAGCTCGTCTGTCTACCCGAGGGCTTTACGGTTATAGCTAAGACGGCCAACTCTGAGTTTGCCGGTATTGCCCATCAGAAAAAGTCAATTTTTGGTACGCTTCCTTCTTCACCCCTTGTCCTCTTCCTTTCCTTTAGGTCCATGTTTCCTGCTGGTCCCCAACATGACTAACTCTATAACTATTAACTAATTTGAAATGCCTACAGGTGTGCAATTTCACCCCGAGCTTGAGCATGTATGCACCTCAGTCCCTTCAGCTTCTCGCCCCTTACCACTCAACTGATATGATGCAACTATAGACGCCCCAAGGAAGCGAGCTCTTGCGGAACTTCAGCGTCGATATTTGCGGAGCGCAACCTAATTGGGTAATGAGCGACTTTATCGAGCAGGAGATTACCCGAATCAGGCACCTTGTTGGTGATAAAGCCCAAGTCATCGGTGCTGTCTCTGGTGGCGTTGATAGCACAGTGGCTGCTAAGCTAATGAAGGAAGCAATTGGTATGACTGCAATTGGATATATCAATTACGTGTGGCGGGGCTAATCTATACCCAGGTGACCGTTTCCATGCTATTCTTGTCGACAACGGTATGCCCCGACCCTTGCACACAATGCAGATAGATACTAAGATACTTGACAGGATTGATGCGTCTTAACGAGTGCGAGCAGGTGAAGGAGACGCTTCGAGAACATCTTAGGATCAACCTTACAGTAGTTGATGGTGCCAAGCTTTTCCTCAGTCGCCTTAAGGGCGTGAGGGAGCCAGAGAAGAAACGCAAAGTCATTGGAGAAACCTTTGTACGTTCATACTCTCGACATCTCGCCGCTAAGCTAATCAGATCATAGATCGACTTGTTCGAACAGGAAGCCATCAGAATCGAGAATGAAGCCAAGGATACACCTAATGCAGGAAAGGTTTCTTGGTTCCTCCAGGGAACGGTACGTTTACGGCTTATATCTTATTGACATGTAGATACATTGGTTGATCGTAATGCTAACTATAATACAGCTGTACCCTGACGTGTGAGTATAATGAGTTGACTACTGGACGAACGCTGACCGTTTATAGCATCGAGTCACTAAGCTTTAAGGGCCCTTCGGCCACTATTAAGAGTTTGTGGCGATAGTGGACGCAAAGACCTACACTTACTGATCTTGATCACAGCACATCACAACGTCGGAGGTCTGCCCAAGGCAAGTCTCTCCTCCTTTGTTTTGCCCCTCTTTCACTTCCCGTTTCTATGTCTGATCATTTACTAACCAAGGAATAGCGAATGATGGATGGCGTAAGCTGAAAACCCTCTCTGCTGATACGTTTCGTATATTGACTGATACTGGCTATAACAGCAAGGCCTTCGTGTAAGTTAACATTATGCCTACTTAAGCACTGTCCCTTCCCCCCTATCCTTCCCCCACTGTTCTTTATGCTTCCTAGCATCTCCCCCGGACAGCCCAAGAGGCGCATCCGTTACCGCTCCTATCCCTGCTGCTTTTCTTTGCCTTCTGGCTGGGGACACACGCGCTGGAGTTTGTGGGGGGGGAGAATTCGGAAGAAAAAAAAAAACTAACTGCATCTTTCTCAGCTGTTGGAGCCCCTCAGGGAGCTATTCAAAGATGAAGTTCGTGCCCTAGGCCGACGGCTACAGATTCACGATGACCTCGTCATGAGACATCCATCGCCAGGGTAAGCAGCGAGTCTTTAGTCATTTCTATCAAATGGGTTGCTGCCAAAATATAGGAAGAAGCTGGACTAATTCATGCACCCCGTTAGGCCCGGAATCGGAGTAAGGATTCTTGGTGAGGTAACAGTCAAGAGGGCGGATATCGTGAGGAAAGCCGATCACATCTTCCTTTCCATGATCAGGGAGGCTGGAATATACAACGAGGCAAGTCCGTCAATCGTTGCTGTCGAGCAATAGCTGACTCTCTATCACAGATATCTCAAGCCTTTGCTGGTCTGGACACCAACAAGGGTATGTACGCCCGAGATGCGTCCATTGCGATGCCATTATATACCGACGTTTGGGGAAAAACGGGATGTTTACAAGATTTCTTACTGACTGGATATTCTCTGGTAGCTGTGGGTGTCATGGGAGATACCCGTGTCTATGGATACATCATAATGTAAGTCATTGCCTCAACGGCATCGCATCTTTCCCATGTCTTGGGCAGTTTGACTCTAACGCGTCTTAGCCTTCGTGCTGTCACAACCAAGGATTTCATGAGCGCCGAGCCGTACGAATTCCCTTTTGCTTTGCTCAAGGCCATGGCTCGCAGAATTGTCAACGAGGTTGATGGTGTTTCCCGAGTCACATATGACCTGTAAGCGAGCCAGCCCCCTTTGCTTTTGATTTCGACAAACTCTAACATCTCGCCGATCTTCGAAACCACCCGGTACTATCGAGTTAGAGTAGAAATTGGTGGATTAGATGACCGAGAGAAAAAGGACCAAATCCTCGTATATGGCGCCCACAGATGACAAGTCTTGGGAGTGTTCCCAATGTCAGAAGCCGAACGGCAAATTGGGCGCTCATAGCCTCAATTATTGGATGGCCTACCAAGACACAGGATAGTGTGTGAACTGAATTCAATTTACCCGTGGCTTTAGAAAAATGTTGTTACTCTGCCGATGATCTGCACAAATGCATGTTTTGATTCTTTTCGCAGCCTTGCTAAATGCTCACGAGGAGTTCGACTGGCAAAGCCGGACTCACATGCACAGGAACTATTGAGCAAGACAGTGTTGTCGACGTAAGAAGACAATTCTTAGTTCCTTTACCCAATCTTAATACCTCCTCCGCTTGCACTAACGACATCTAGTGATCCACCGCGCATCACTCCTACAGAGAAGTCTTAACATATCAAATACGTGAGGTGCCGCGATGCCGACACACCATCTTGCCTGGTCCCTCAAATCGTCGCTGATCTGCCAGTCGCTAGTCTGGATCAAGATGTCAAGTCCGGAACCGTCGAAATTACAGCGCCAGACTCGAAGGCCCTCTCAGTCGCAAACATGTAGTTTGGACTTGACGTCGCCAACCACGATTTGCTGTGGTGTGCGGATTTTGCCCTGGAGCACGACTTCTGTCATATCACTTCCGTCTTGATTACTGCAAGTGTAAATCGCACCGTCATTGGCAGATGGCATGCCCATCACTGTCTAGAAGAGCTTAGATGTGGACAGGGATATATGATCCGGGGAAACTTGCAAGCATCGTTGCGTGGGCCCTGCTCTGGGGGAGAAGGAGGCGCGGGTTGGGCATCAGGGTAGGCTGTTAAACCCCTGTGGCCGCTGTAAGTCGAGGCTTATAAAGCTCTTCAACTCTTCACTGGTGTAAAGCCATGATTGAGAACTCAGCCTGCACTCCCAGCATCATCAGCATCAATGGCAATGGTAAAGCCGGCTCCCCCCGTGCCATTGTAGAGAAGCTATGATGGCATGGAGTATCGAGATGCTGCCTCTAGAGCTGGTCGACCCTTCGTGTCCATCTACTTGACCTGTGATGCAGACACCAATCTTGAGCGCGTCGCCACCCTCGACCGTGTCGGAAGCGGGACAACCAAGCTGACGGATGCTCAAGCGCTTAGAGATTTGCACTTGCGGTGCGAGCTGTTCCGCTTTGATAGCTGTCCCCGCCTGATAGTTGATTTGATAGTTGATTCAACCAACCTAGCACCGGCAGAGGCGGCCACTAAGATCCTGGCATTTCTTCCGAATGGTGACTCACCTACTGATGTCACTGGTTCAAGGGTTGGGCATTGAGTTTGGCCGACGATTCCCATCTTTGGCATCACTCTCACCATTAGGAACTGGGCGTGGGTCGTGACAGCGCTAAAGCAGGGGTGAAACCGTAACCTTGAGAGCTGATCCTCTCCGGCGGACTATTATTGTTGCGGGCTGATGACATAACCCCCCAAAGTTAGTACCCCCCCTTCTTACAGGAGCAACCGCAAGACGACTTGTAATTGGTGTCAACAATCAATATTTGCACGAAACAACCATTATTTCCTTCGGAATGCACCCTGATTCGATTCACGCGTGGATCCAGACCATTTCGGCCACGAGCCCGCGCCACGACCTCACTTTCCCAACCGATGGTCCGAGACGATCCCACAGATATTCCATGTCGAGTCCGTCAAAGCGTCAACGACTTGGAGATGCTCCCGATGACATCTTTACCGATCCCGAGGTGACGCCTCGACGACCACAACGGCCAGGGACCAGAGATGACACCACGAACGATGTCTTCGAGAGTCCAGTGCCCTCCTTCTCCCATGGCGAGATTCTTCCTCCACCAGGGCATTCCGGCTCTTCTGCCGTCCCTTCGGTGGCACCGACGTCCGTTTTTACCGGCGCTCTTGCCTCCCGGCCCCATTTTGCTATGCCGGCGATGGGCCAACGACCCAGGTCAACTACGTCGTCAGCCTCATCACCTCAACGACCACGCAGCATATCACCGCCGAAGCGACACAGGAAGGTGGCCGACCTATTAACCCTTGATCGGCCAGTGCGGTTCAAAAAAGAGATGGACATGGGAGCCGCGCTTCCATCTGATGTTCAGGACCTTTACGATGCACTCGTCATGGCAGAGCACGCCGAGGGGATCCTACCACCTACTCTTGCCGATGTCCCAGGCATGAATCTTAGGGATATTCGTCCGTACATGTGGCAGCCAGCAGACAAAGCGACCAATACGCAGAGTACTGGAGCAAGTGCCCAGTCCTCTGGCCGCTCTGTCGCTGATAAACATCGTCGTATCCTAGAGATTGTCACGATCTCCAACGAGTCATCCGACCTGCATCGCTCCGAGGCGGCCTGGAACACCATGGTCCATTATCCTCTCCTCTATGAACTCACCTTATTCTCCTCCGTTAAAGTCGAGCCGATAACATCAGCCCAGATTGTCCCAGCCTTTCGTCCTTCCTTCTCCGGCCAGCCTTCTGACGATGTCTCATCGCAAAAAACAGGTTCCAGCTTCTCGAACGCAAGTAGCATATCTGGTTGCGACTCTAACGCCCCATCATCACGGATGAATGCTACTAAGTCAGTCCATAAGATGGTTGACTTTGCGCTCATCCTTGTCCCCGACGAGGATCTCGAGGCCCACATTAAAACATTCACCAAGTCCTCGCTCACAGCGACCGTCAACCAAACGGCGTACTACCCCCTCAAATCCCGACCAGCGCCAGTATTCATTGAAACAAAAACGTCTGCCGGCAATATTGAGGCAGCAAATGTCCAGCTAGGCGTCTGGATAGCAGCATGGCATGAAAGTATTCGCAGCATCATGAGGCTTGGTGGCGACGTAGAGCGAATCATCACACTTCCTGTCATCCAGGTTGTAGATGGAGTCTGGACTCTCATGTTCGCGGTAGATGCGCAGAATGAGATCGTGAGTTTCCCTTGAGCCTGCCTGCCTCTCAGTGTTGAGCTAAACCCCGGTCAGCATATTCTTGATCGAGACCTTCGAATCGGCAACAGCAGCACGGTTCACGGGATGTATCAACTCCAGGCTGCTCTCTCTGCAATCGTACACTGGATGGAGGGCGAGTTCAAGACGTGGATTACTCGAGTTCTTCACAAAGCTTTGGGTTAGGCCAATAGCGGGTTAGGATTAGTAGGTTAGGGTAATAGTGCTTAGGTTAAGCCTGGAGTTTGGGTTGATGATAGGACCAGGGGGGGGAAGGGCTCCCGCCTGCCCCACCATGATGTTGACGTCGACGAGACACAGAGAGCGCGCTCCAGACTTCATTACCGTCCCTACCGCCGCTGCCGTCAGAGTCGGTATCTACATTTCGCCAGAAGCAGAGCCGTCCTCAGAGGCTACTGAAGCTGTTCGAAATCCCCGTCGAGTACCACCATACAGTGTCATCACCCACCAAGTCTGCTCGTTTTCTTGCCCGGTTTCGATTTTCCAGCAAAATTGGGAGGGGCTGCAACATGCTAGTTACCGTAGTTACAGTGGTCGTGGCGCGTTAGCTACATAGTAGTCACAGCGCGTTAGCAGTCGCCGCAGGACCGGGGCGAATTGTGGCATTGCCTCAATTGACAAAGATGCGCTCTTTGGGCTCTGTCGGCGCTGTGTATGTGCTGCACGTGCTGCGTTTATTGCATTCTCTGCTGCCCGTAGTAATTTGTGTGTGAAGGAGCCAAGTTTGAGAGAGAGGTGGGTGGAAGATGCTGAAGAGTCACGTGTGGTATGCGAATAGCAGCAATCCGACGGGGTGCTCGGGTGAAAAATCCACAACAAGTTTCTCTCGTTTTTCTTGCCCGGCTTCCATTTGAGTGTGGTGTGGTGAGTGCCCCAGGCACACACAGCATCTTCGTCCTCAGGCACATACACTGCCGCCCTAGGATACGGATAAGGATGACCCACTCAATCGTCTCGTTTTCTTGCCCGGCTTCGCTTTTCGAGGAAGACCAGCTCGCGCGAAAATCGAAACCGGGGAAGAGAGCGAAGACATTTGGTGGGTCCTCTGGCTCTGGTTCCGTAGTCGTGAGCCTGGTCGCTGTCAGTCGGAGTCGAGAATGGCGCTTCAACAAATACCTCTTGACCAGGTGAGCCCAGTCCTCACCCGACATAGCCGACCATAGTAGCATGCCGCCGACGTACTACCGGACAGGAAGCCCACGAGAGTCGTTGTCCTTCTCCAGCGAAATCACCCCTATATGCAATCCCAAACGATGAGGTAGTGGGCACAGCATGCTCTAGGAGGCCGGAAGATGATCTTCGCGCTCAGCTACCACGGAGGGGGGAGGTTTTGCCCTTTCTCGTCTTGGCCGCCCTGGATCTGGAAACGAAGTGCCAAAAGCAATGGTAAATTAACATCCAAGTCACGGATTAATTGACTGTCTAATCCATCTATTCTGCGTTCACCTGTCAATCAAATGCGTTAGGACTGACTCGACCTCGTTGAACCGGATCATTGTGCACAATGACCACGACTGTCTCCTGTATATTGCCTGCCTCGTACCTGTGTCAAGTAACGCCTAGATGCCCCGATCCCCACCGCTACATGATTAAATACCGCTCCATAGCTCCGGAAAAAATTGCCCATCGACCTACTAGTAATCTAGGGCCGTCATCCTAGTCGTCATGGTGGTGGTGGTGGTGGTGTGTATCGACAGGGCAGTCCTTCATCGTGATGCCCTCTCCTAGCAAAGGCGCCACCAGACCGACGGAAAACATTTGATCAGGATCTCCTAACACTTGTCTCCTTCTGTTGGCGCCCGCCCATCTCAGTTAGTGTCGTGTCAGGTTAACTTCATTATTAACTAATTGGCGAATCCGCATTTCAGAGCGCCATCTGATCGAGTAGCGTTTTAGTCCGTCCACCACACCATACCAACATGAGGTAAGAGCAAATATAATCGCCTCCAAGAAGACGTCAAAGTAGCTCGACGACATCGTCTCTGATCGGTCAACGGCCGCCTGGTCAGACAATCTCCCTTCACCCCCCTAAACCTAACCCACGCTCCGTCTTGACCACACTAGTACACGACTCGTACAATAGGAAAACGTAACATACATATGCACTCCAATCTGGCAACCAGTACCTCCACTGCTAGGACCAGGCTTGGCCCTCCTTTTGAGATGGTCCCCGCCAATTATTCCGGGCCCCTGATTCCTTATACTCCAGGCGTGGGTATCCATCATGCTCTTGGTTCCGGTCATCACCGTGAATAAAATCATGGCCAGTAGCAAGCGCTCTCTCTGACTATGCGACGTCCAAGTACCCCGACGCCAACGAAGGTCCAAACGCAATATCATCCCCTCCAGTCGTGATCCCTTCGTGCGCCGTTGCCAGATCCGCCAAGTGCTGCAGGCCCTGGCTTGCCGCCGCCGTCTCTACCGAAGAGGATGGCCGCACCTGCTCCGACAGTTTGTCTCTAATGCCGTCCCAAACTCCACCGGGCTTCTCCAGGATCTCCTTGATCAGCTGCGTCGCCTCTTCCTTTGAGCTGTCTAGCTTGGAAAGTTTCGTAAGAGACATGGCCACCAAGGATGCGAAATGGTTCAACAGCGGGCTCCAGAGATATGTGTTTATGAACAGGAGGTTGGTCAGCTCCTTTGTCGGCCACAGCGTCTCTGCCGGTGTTGCCCCTGGCGTCAGGAGAGACACCAGGAGTTTACAGTGCCAGTACGCCAGATGTACCAACGGATGAGATGCGGGTTCGATGTGCGCGGGCAAGTCCTCGCGGTAGTTCTCGATGTAGTCTGTCAAAATGGCCGCCATTGGCTGTTCCGTCGTTGTTGATCCAGGCTGCAGCGTCGATATGACATGCGACACTCGGTTTAACAGCTTCGATAAACCTAACACACAATATTAGTGAGTGCCCCTCACCATTTGCCGCGGGGTTCACACTTACGGACGAGATAGAAACAGACTTCTCCAAGGATATTCTCCAAGCCGGGCGGCGCAACAACACTGCTGTCGGGAATCTGTGCAGGCTTTCCCGTCCCTGCCGCATGCCAGCGGTCCATCAGAATCAAGGACCACCAAATGCGCACACACAGCTGATCATCCGAGTCTGGCTCAGAGGCCGATTCCATGGGAGTGTATCGCCATAGTTTCATCGAGTTTGCCAGCGCTACGGCTCGGGCTAACAAAAATGGGAGGGCTGACGAGGACCGCCAGTCGGCTTCGATAATCAACAACAGCAGAGTTTGCGCATGTACGATGTTAGCTGCCAGCGAGTGCGGAGCTTCAGTGCCCTCCCAGTCGTTGAGCAAAGAGCTGGCAACTTTCACATCACCTGCCGCCATCGTGACCGCTGGGAGAGCATTGGCAAACGCGACCCGAATAGGTGACGGGCACTGCGCAAGCAGTTCTTGCAGTCTGCCCTTATTACTTGGCAGGATCGGATACACCGGTTGGACAGTCGACAAGTAGCTGCGCCCTGGTTAGCAGAGGACGATCTAAATTGCATCTCCATGCTTACCTGTGAAGAGTGTCCTCTTGGATGTCAGGTACTGCATCGGTGTCGGGCATTGGAATATCCATGGTCGCAACTGGAGGCTTCGAGGGCGTGGCGTCCGCCTTGATGGCTGAAGGATGAGGCGCCAGCGAGCCGGTGCTGTAAGGAGCATAGCCATCTGATGCCGCCGACGAAGGCTGGATAGACCGGTGCTCTGAGCCCCAAGGGGTTTGTCGGGTGGTCGCAGGCGTGGTGAACTCGCCGGAAATGCTCGAGAATGGTCGCTTCCGGCTCGCATCGTCACCATTGACGTTGTTCTGGCGTGACCTTTCTGGGACAAAGAGATGATCAATTTCTTCTTGACTCAGGCCACCTTCGTTCTCAAGCTTGTGCTCGATGCTATGTATACGATCGGCCAGTTCTTTGATATATCTAGTGCCGAGGTCAGTGTTGTACAGCCGAAAGAACTACCAGGAATCTCATACCCCTTGCTCGGCCCACGTTTCTGAGGTATTCGACTAAATAGGCATCGGATCGAGGCCCGGCCACAGCTAGAACAAGGAGTTTCACCGGTATCCGATTGCGCATCACACTTGATCTTCTTGCGTCGACACTCGTCACAGGCACGTGACACCTTGGATCGTTTCCGAGGCGGGATAGTATTGTCCAGGTACTGCGGAGGCATCGGGACCGGGACGGGCATGGAATGTGACACCATTTGGTCGGTACTGGGCGTATCTTGCACGTATGACGGATCCTGTTGCTCCGAGGGCTCGGGTTGGGGCATAATGCTCCGCAGGTTGGGATCCTCGACGGTCATATTGGGATCAGTAGCGGGCATAATAGGTGTGCCAGCTAGGCCCTGGCCAAGCTGGGCTGCCAGCTGCAGCTCCTCGAGGTTGGCAGGACGCGAGACGTGTTGCTGGGGAGGCGCGGATTCGGGGGGCAGCTCGCCGTGATGGTGTTCCTGTGCCTGCACTTGCTCGGGGACATGATCGGTGTGATCATGGTGGTCCGGTACACTCTCTCGCGCAGCCGTGTTGTAGAAAGGGCCAGCTTCCATGGCCCCAGCCCCGGGAGAAGGATATGACATGGCGGCGTCCTCCACTTCGGAATCCTGGTGCACACTCATAATGGCGGACTCGGAGGAACGATTAATCAATCGACGAATGCACACGAGCTGCGACAACAGACGAACGAACGCCGAGGTGATGGAGGAAAATACGGGATCCGCGGTTGTGTGAGGTTTCGTCACCGGCAGCGAGACGCAAGACTACCGTGGTGGAGAGATGGTCGCGACGCGACAATGAAGCCACTGGACGAAGCCATAGTTAGCATCCAGCTTGACAGATGACATGATGCACGCGCGCGAGGTTCGACAACAGGACATCACAACACAGGATCGCGGGAGCGTTGAGGCAGCGAGAGGGAGTGCATCGTGGGCAAGGCGGCCCGGCTACATCCGGGGATGGAGACTTACACGACGCTCTCTCTTAGAGCTTCGGAACGAGATAAATGCGATGCGACGACCGACGCCTCGACGGAAGAGGAAGAACTCCACGCCGACGACAGTATGCTGGGTGGGTGTTTTGCAAAGATCACGGAGAAGGAAGAATTTTCGGGGGGCGACGGGAAATACTCGGCCCACTTGGACAGGCAAGCAGAGGTGGCAGCATTTCGTGCCTTGGTTAGTCAGCAACTGTGTTACCCCACTTTGATGCTCCATTGCGCGCCGCACCTTCCAAACTTGAATGTTCGTTTAGAAGTACAGGTGAGACCTCGTGACAGTGTCAAGTATTTCCAGTCGCATGTGCAATGATGTGCTGTGTGATTGCCCTCATCTGCGACGTGAGGCCCATCCTTTTCCAGCGGCCTAAGTTGCATGGTGATGAGGAGATATGGGTAAGCCAAGTCAGAAACGCCTCAGGCCTCAACACAACGCATCAAGGTTAAGTATCTTCGACAAGATGGGACGATCGTAGCGACCTCAAGAGGGATAGCAACTCGACGTTAAACCTCGTAGTACAGTCTCATCGCTATGACCGCAAAGTGTCACAGGCGTCAGTCAAACATTGCCCTGTATTTCGCTAGAATGAAGCAAGTTGCACAATCCCCCTTTTTAGACCTCGGAAGACTCCTGTCAATGAAATTTAGTAACAGATATTAAGTCACCCACAAGCCCGTCGCTTACAGAATCTGACTGCTCCGAGAAAACCGGAAGCTCATCCGGGAGGCTAATGGAGCAACCAGAAATTAAGGTATTCAATCATTCATCTTAGCGCCAGCCATAGGAAGAAAGCATCTACGTAACGAGGTAACTGGCAGATTTCTCTCGCATCATTTGCGGCTAATGCAGAGGACGATAAGATCTTTGTACCCTTTCGTGGAGTAACACCTCGATTCCGTTATGCCGGTCCAGGGTAGGCGGGGTTACGTAGGCGAGGAAACCAAATCGATGGCACCCACAACCAATCACTCTCACCATCACACCAATACGTCATCATCACCCAAGCCCATAGTCTACAGATAACACCCTTACTACAACGATTGAGCCAGAATAGTCATGGACGCCCGGTTAGCCCGCCAGCCCCTGGTCGTGACGACACCCACAAAACCCACACCCACATTCGCACTCGACTGTCCGCGCGCCGTCATCATCGCAGCCTGGATCCAGAGCGTCGAGCTCTCTTGCGGGGCACCGGCGTCGCTCGCGATATCGCCCTGTTCGATTGACAAGCGCTGTCTCTCCGCCAAGCTGAAACAAATCTCTTTGCTTTCGCCTTCGCCTTCGCCTTCGCCTTCTCCATTATTGTCGCCGTTGCCACATCGTCGCTCTCTCTCGTGTCCCGATCCCAACGTAACAAGCAAACCGCCACAGACTCCGTCGCCACGTAAGTCGGCTTGTCTTCGAGGACGAGGACAAGATAAAGCGGCCGATCATGTGTCTGCAGCCCAAAGCGAATCGCCTGAGCGAACTCTGAACCCATGCTTTGGAAGAACCGTCCCTTTGCAGTCGGGAGCTCAGCGCGAAGCTGGCACTTCGCCAACGAAATCCAAGGCAATATCATCAACGAAGCTCGTATCTGTAGATGACGACCACCACCATCTGACGACCAATCCATACATTCAAAGCATTTCTCAGACTGATGGAGAGCCTTCCGCACCTTTTGCCGCCAGATTTCCTCCATCGACAACAAAATTCGCCACAACTACAACGACAAACACAACGAGATCCCGCGGGTCGAAAAGCCCTGTTAAGCGCATGGCCGATCTGCAACTCAACATGAAGCCCATTGTCCAACAATCCTTTTCATCCATGACTAGCCTGCCACAGAATGTTCACTCGCTCTTCACAAGTGTCAAGCGCGCTGCCGCGGGAGTTGGCATTGTCCCGGCTGGAATCGAGCAGAGATTCGTGAGACGGTTGCGGGCCACAGATGACGAGCTACTGCCACACAATCTCTATCAGCACGTTGATTTGGAGAATGCTTCAGCATCGAGACGGCAGCGATTGCCTGAGACCATAGCTGCTTGCCGAAGGGAACTATCCGTACTGGCCAGCGCGACTGCAGCGACGCGCGAGTGGATGGCCGAGAACGTTTCCGAAGCCGCATGGCACTCGCTCGTTCACACTCCCTTGCTGAACATTGCCATCAACGGCCCTGCTGACCCCGACGATTACGACGATGACGATCCCGACGCTGAAGAGAACAATGTCAACCAAACTCGAGGTGCACGATCTGTGTCCTTCTGGGACATCACTTCTGCTCGTCCTCATGGCGCATATCTCCCCCGAAACGCCGGTGGTAATGTCCTCGAAGCGAAAATGGTCAACTTTTGCCTCGCCGTGTCCGACTTGGATGTCCAAGCTGCTGCTCGTCGTACGCTTCAAGCGTCCATCGCCTCGTCCACCCAAGATTTGGTCATCGACCGCTCCATCAACTACACAGATTACGAACCGTTGACCTTGCGTCCCGTCTCCATCAGCATCGAGACCGAAGCTTCTAATGGGGGCACTCAAGAGGGGAAGGCACAGTTGGCTGTTTGGGTGGCAACACACTTTGAGCGTCTGAGGGCATTGCAATCGTTCAAAAGGCGCCAAGACAGAGACGCGCAACGGGACGAATGTGACCATGGCGGGGCACCCAGTCTAGAAGACGAGGTCATTGCCATGGCATTGCCTCTTTTGCTCATCTCGGGCTCAAGATGGAGACTCTTCTTTGCTCTGGATCAACGCGACACTATTGTAAGCAGCTAATTTGTCACATCACTACGGAAAAGACACTGACCGATATCTTTAGGACGTTCTCGAGACCATTACTATTGGTGATACGGACACACTTCTTGGCTGCTATAGAGTCGTCGCTGCCCTCCGGGAGTTGGCTGCATGGAGTGAGACGACCTTTAGGACTTGGCTAATGAAAGAAGTGCTCCTGCCCTAGAACTAATGTTCACCTTATGAGAGGCTGCCTTCATAATAGAGCAAAGGATGAGCATGTCTTGCTATAGTAGTTTCTTGCTATGAATCGAGCAACTGCTACAAGCTTTGTTAGTGTGTACTGAGTGGTACCTGTCAGAACAGATTTCACGGGACCAGTTGATTACTCGTAAAACCATTGGCTGGCTACCTTGGGAACGTGCCTTGACAGACGTCGTGCGTCTGCTTCACGACAGAGGCGTGGATGTCAACGCTCAAGGAGGTCGCAAGGGAGTGCTCTTCATCATCGCTCTCCGTCCCACTCGCTCACGCTCTCTTGTGAAGCCCCCATGCATGGCGCACTTGATTATTGGTTCAAACACGTTGATGTCTCCGGCCGAGGCCTCAGCACCCTGAAGAATGACTTAGCGGCTGCCAATTAAAACCAACATTGCTCAAAAATTGAGACCGGGCAAGAATATCAAGAAACTTAGTGGGCCCTCGCATCACCAACGCCCAATCGCGATGTCAATCCTACCACGACCCTGGAAGCCGCATCCGTCCCTACGCCATGAGTCCATTACTGCGATATATCCCCTTTCACCGGTCATATTTTTTCTATATTTTCGTCTCGTCTGTTGTTTAGAGATGAGAACTATTGTTTAAATTTTGGTAGGAGCTTATCATTCTACCAGCTAGAAGTGAAGACATCTAGCATCAACCTATGCTGCTGGCAACGCTTCTATTGATGATATTACTAACTTGCTTTATGCACTTTTCACTCTGCTGAGGGGGTTATGACGCCCGGCCAGTATTGGACTATCTCTGTAGTATGCAACAGGAAGAGGGATGATGCACAGGGCTACGGTAGCCATTGGCCTTCCGCTTTCTCGTTTATCCTGACCATGACTCATATTGAGACTCATGCCTCTCCCATGTCCCTTCCCCCGCGCCGGCTCAGAATAGCCAGAGTAGGATCGAGACGATTCGAGCGACGCCTGCTTGCCAAGGTAGCATCGAGGATGTCACGAGGAGGAGAGCACCATGTGATTAGCTACAAGGCGTGGGAATCCCTCGCCAACCCTGATCCCAAGCATCAAATATCTAACATCAAGTACCAATCAATTGGCAGACATGACGGCCCTCTGCTTCGACCCCAAGACCTACGGGAGCCTGTCTACTTCGGGAGAGGCCTTGGACAGGTTTGACCAAGGCCCTGGCCAGTCAGTGCCTGATACAGAGATTCGGTAAGCAGACCAAACCAACAACAACAACTGTACCTGCATTTCTGTGCTAACGAAGAGCCAGTGCCCTCTTTGAAAGAACCGACAGCGTAGCTAACTTGTTCGGCATCGGCCTCTTGCACCGCCACTTCGACATGGATAAGGATGGGATCCTCGTTAAGCACAGCTCCACGTCGACACCGTGGAAGTTGCCGCAGGACCCTGTCAACTTCATGGGAGGCCGCATCGTGCCACGCAGCTGGCGCTTCGGCCTTGGAAGTGGCAACGCCAGCCTTCAAGCTTATGAGTTCAGCTTCCAGCCCAACCAGGGCGATGGCGATGGCGACAACGTCGACCCAACGACTCACCAGGCTTTCATAGAGGAGCTCTACGGCATCCTGGAGAAAAACGACCTGGGCTCGACGCTTGGCCTCATAGCCGTCTCGCCCGACTAACTCCCAAGCTACGACCGAGGTCGTCAAGTGCGAGAGAACCCCCAATTCTCCCCGGGTCCTTATCGCCTGGCCGTCTGTGGTCCTAAAGCGAGCGTGGAGTGGATAACCTCTTCTGGCCTCCCTTCGTATTCCTTTCATACCGTTGGTAGTAAAATGCAAGGGTAGGAGCGAGGAGATTGTGTATCTGTAAAGCAACATGGCTTAGTGGCAATGCGCTCGCGGATGGTGAGTGTAAGTATATAGGTATCGATACTCAACTTACTCCACCGACGTAGAAGAGAAGTCCTAATTCCCATGCAGAGCCAGTCCCCAGGCCAACATCAAACAGTTTAGCGAAGGCTAGGTTCCCTGTGAATTGTGCCAGCAGCTCAAGAAGAGCTGCGCCTGCGAAGAGCTGTCCTGTTGATGACTTGTCTGTGAATGTTACCAGTAGGCCTTGCAGTGCTTGCATGAAAGCTGGGGCGTTGAGCTGGGTCGTCCTTGACACAGGCCAGGATGAGGTCTCCGAGATCTGCAGGCGTCGAGCTTGCGTCGGTAAAGGACGTCTGGGACGCCTGAGGATTCTTAGGGTTGCTGTAGATGTCCTCCATTGCAAAGCCTTCGGAGATGAAAAAAATAGTCCTCCCAATCGAGTAGATTTCAGACTTCTCCTTGGCCTCCATGTGCCAGTCAGCTGGCACTTCGAGGCTGCCACGTTCTTTCGCTGCTACACACACCAGCATTGTTAGCATTACCATCGGCCTCAGGGTCTGTTGGTTTTGAATCTTTCTTGCCTTTCATCACCTCCGGGCTCGCGATGGAAGTGGTGGTATATTTTCTGGCCATATCAATCAGCACGATTGCCTCCGACGAATCGACCACAATGTTGTCGGGCTTGATGCCGCCATGCCATGTCTCAGAGTCGATGAAGGACTTGGTGGCCGAAAGGAGCTGGCGAAACCAAGCCTAAAGGATATCGGGAGTGAGCTCGTCGGCACGGCGGAGTTTCTGCGCAAACAAATCAAGGTTCTCATTCTCGTAGAACGGGATGAGGAAGCCACATATCCTTTCGTCGTCGTCGGAGAGCCGCACGAGAGCGGTCGGCGGCAGGAGGAGGTTCGGATGCGGATGCGGTCGGCCCGACTGGAGCGGAGAGGTTCACGGCCTCCCTGAGGTCATCGAGAGCCCTGGCGGCGGATGCCGGGCCCTTGACCACGAGAGTCTTCCCACGATACGGGACGGGCCTTGTTTGGCGGAGGAAGAAGGTGCCGTTGACAGCTTGAACGCGGAGTTCGGATTTCGGGATGATTGACAGCAAGACGGCCTGGTTGCCGCCGAAGAGGGCTTCCGCCGTAGGCAGGGCGTCGATGATGGCTGCATCTGCCTCTTCCACCACGGTAGGCCGACCTTGGACGTCGACGTTGGCCAAGAAAAGGGTGCTTCCAAACTGCGGGAGCACACGCTGGTAGCGCTCATCTCACGACCTGAGAACCTCGAGCAGGAGCGTCTCCCCTGCCTTGGCGTCTGGTGCAGTCTGTTGGTTTCGGCCAAGGAACCAGTCGAACAGCAGAGTCCTCCAGCTCCCCTCGGACTGGGGAGTGCATGCCGATTGTTGTTCGACGACGATGTTGACCCAGATAGAGTTGCGAACTTCGACTTGCAATAGCAATCGTTCGTTTTCGAGCAAATGCCCATTGAGTTTCCAGTCTCCCACCATGGTTTGCCCCCTTGTTCACGGCATCAGTGGTCACTAAGGGGCTCTCGCTCATAGTAGAAGCCCAACACAAGACCAGATGGCTGCTCTGGGACATCCAGGAGCACAGCCTTAAAGAGTGGAGCGGAATCTTCGGCCTGGCGCTTTATTCCTGGCTACATCGACTATTCTTTATAGGCTACAAGACTTTACTCTCAATCGACAATCTCTATGCTCTGGACAAGGACTTGAGTGCTGACGCGGCAAAGCAGCTGGAGCTGACGGCATCGAATGGGGTTGACGGCGACGGTCCTCACCAACATGAAGTCCCTAATGAGCGGCGTCGCTGACTGTATCGTGGACCTCATCCAGCCCTTGCGAGTCGGTGAGCTTGCCGCTGGACGTCGGTGGCGCACCTTTCTCGTTCTCACGGCTTCGTTGGCGCATGTGCCGTCCACGCTCACGCACTGGCCGCTTTAGCCTTCACGCCGGGGAGACTCGGCGTGGCCGCCACCTTCACGGCCTTGTCGTATCTGATCTTACTGTCGGGCCCGCTGACCCGACTGTGCCAGGCCCTTCCATCGCTCCAGTCTGCCCTTGCCTGCCTCGGGCGAATCCAGCACGCACTGGCTGCCGAATCCAGGCAGGACTTCCGGAAATTCGTTCCGCTGCTCGAATCTGAGCTGAAGTTGAGCGCCGGACCACCACACCTTCCAGGGGGCGGCTTGGTGGAGAAGCAACTGAACCAACCAACAAGGCCCAAGCTGGACGTTGCCGTGTCCATCGTCGGTGGAAGCTTTGGCTGGACCCCGGAGAGGATGGCCCTGAGAAACGTGACCGGTACTATCCCCGCGGGCAAAATTACCATGAACACCGGTCCAGTTGCTTCCGGCAAGTCCACTTTCTGCAAGGCTCTCCTCGGAGAAGTCCCCATCGCACATGGCGACGTGCTGGTATCCTCGTCGTATACCGAGGTTGGCTTCCGCGACCAAACCCCCTTTCTTCTCAACGCCACCCTGAAGGAGAACATTGTCGGGTATTCCCAGTTCGATTCGCTGAGGTACAGCGATGCTCTTGATGCCACGGGGCTGCACGTTGATGTTGAGCTGTTCCCCGATGGTCACAATGCAAAGGCTGGAAGCAACGGCATAATGCTAAGCGGCGGACAGAAGCAGAGGCCTGGACTGGCAGGAATGATTTTACCCTGGGCAGGTACCCGGGATGCAGTCATCAATATCGAGGAGCACAACCGAGGATGCATCGTAGCACCAGTCGCGCACGCCGATATTGGGAGGCTTCACGTCGCCATGTATCCAGCGTTTGGGGGTGCAGGAAGTGCAGAGCGCCGACGACAGCGATGAGAGTCTGCCTGAGCCTCAGCCACAGAGCTGTAGACATCACCACGCGCTTCAGGACGACGACTTTGCCGCCCGGGTTTATACCCAAACTGACCCGGCCCTCGCCGCCCGATCCGATCCGATGGTACCGGCGTTGGTAAGCGTCCACTGCCCTATCTAGATATTGCTAGTAGGCGTGGGCGTCAGGGATAGGCTAAACGAATCGCGGTTGCCCAAGACTTGCTCCTTGTTTAAGACTGTTACGATGCCGGTCCTCACGCGCAAAGGATCCGTACTCGACCCGATACGCCGAATTCCCGAAGCGAATAATCCCACAGGGTCAAGACCGTTCATCTAAGAGATAATTCTCAGCCATCCAGCATTCCCACCACCATGTTCGCCTCTTGCGTACTCAAACGCGGGCCGCTCCCCCTCGGCCGTCGACGTCGTGACGTGGTGGACGTATACTGGGGGTAGGAGGAGGATGGTCCGCTGATGGGTCGGGATACTGGATGAACTCGTTTGAAAGAACATGTCGTAGACTGAGCTTATATTGGCTTACCCCTCTAAGCCCGCTTAAGTCTGGACCGCCATGTCCCGCGAACCGGGCAAGGTCTCCGGAGGTTGTGGTGGTGCGTGAGAGGACGAGTCCGCTGGGGCTGGTTGGAGGGGAGGGATGGGATCGCAGAGCATGGGTCCGTCTGTCGAGTTCTTTCAAGACTCTGCGAGTCAGCCAGAGCTTGGACAATCTGTGATAGAACTCGGGCGGATATACCCCAGAGGAGGAGTCTTGGTCCTCTTCGCTGGAGCGTCGGCACACTGTGGCTTCTGACTCTGCGGTCTCGCCATGAGCCACTATCCGTGAGAGAGACGTGACGTAGGGTTAGGGGGAATTTAAAGGGGTCACTGAGACGGTCATGGTGTCGCTGCTGGTGGTCGCGTTTGAGTGAGCTAAGTTGCGTGGTGGTGGGGTGGTGTGGAGGATATTGGCTAACCCCCACATTTTCATCGTCCATGCGGGTGATCTGCAAAACCCTAATGCGCTAGTTGGCTAGTCCCCATTTCAGCCTTACCCACGTCGCCGATACGCGCGCGCCGATAAGCGAGCAACCTAACGGGTCAGTGGCTACTCAAGCCTCAGGCACCAAAATACCTTGGGCCTGCATGTGTTCGTGATCGCGAACGGTTTGCCTCAGATGCGCCGTTCGCTCTAAACCTGGCTTGCTTTCCTTTCTCGACTGAAACACTTGTCCTTGGTACTGCCCTCAACTACTTTCCCCGAGTACCACTTGCCTGTCTTTTTCTGCCAATGGAAGCCCGAGATCAACCCCATTTCCTGATCAATATTTACTACCATTGCACGCTCCATTCACCCGAATACCGTCACAGGCGCGACGCGCAAACCAAGGACGTACTAGTGGGTGAATACCAGCAACAAATGCTCTCCCTGTGTGCCGAAACAAGTTTCATCGCTAACAGTCAAGCACATTAGCTCCTCCACGCTGTCTATCGAATATGGCAGGAACCTCGGATCCCAGCTCTGCGGATGTACGCGCTTTAGCGACAAAGGTGACTGGCTCACCATGCCACTTCAATCACACCGAAGTCGAGCCTCGATCCGGCGGGGAGTACATTGTCTACGCTCTCTAGAGTTCTGATAATACCCGTGTATCCCTCATACGCCACTTCTTCTCAAGCAAGAGGCTGAGATTCGGCAACGTATCGACAACACAGGGCTATATCTTTTTCAGCCGCTCCTTGCTTTCAGCAATACGATAGAAAACTTAGTCTGCTCACCGTTCTTCGCGCTCAGCTGGGCTGAGGGTAATCCTTTATATTGGTCGGACACTCAGCCGGCTACAGAGGATACGCGTAGGGAGGTATTTCACTCTATTGTGAATGCGCCTAGACTTACTGCGCATTAATGAGACAAGTAGTCTTCCCTTGCTGTGCTATCATCGTTCTTTTCTAACTTAGAGAATAGAAGAGACTGCCTTAGACTGGATTGAGTCTAAGATCCATCGTAAGATTATTCGTACCCATGCTGGTAGTCTTCCGGGTGGTACAGTAGCTGAGTGCTAGCGATAAACGGAACTTATGAAGAGTTACTGGATACCTGAACTCGATGTTGTACCTTATACGCTAGTTTATGGCGACCTCTTAGGAAATAACATCATTGTTGATGGAGATAAATGCACTATTCAGGGGTATATCAACTGGCTATTCAGTGGGCAGTCTCATAATCAAACCTGCTCAAATCCATGCTAACGCTGAATTGGTGCTACTTTAGTTTGCGGCAGTCTATCCATAATTCCTCACCCACGAGCTAGTGAAAGGATATGACTGGACAACGCGCAGTAGCGAGCAGATAGAACGGGACCGCGCTTTTTATCTAGAATGCAATCAGGAAAGAGTACTTAGAGAGGAAGGAAACGATTTGCTAATGAACTACTACCGGGTTCTCGTTCGCGAGGATAAGATCGCTAGCATTAGTGGCTCACTACTGCCAGTCGCATCGATATTCACTGGGCCATAGCAGAGTGAGACTAGAGCCCTCCGGTCGAGGGACGAAGCAGGAAGGGAGCAAGATATAAATGCAAGATTACTTGATAGGAGCGTCAATAACCGCATTTACAGGAAGTGCCCACGTCTATGTTACTTAATTTCCGACTATCTATCCATATGAATGATTATGAGCGGCAATGCTCAATAGAAAATTCGACTAGGATAAGCTGGCGGTCATCGGATTTGAACCGCAAGACGGATGGGTGTCCGATCTGGAAGGTCAACGGGTTGTATGTTCCCCTGACACCCGTAAGCCGTTCCCCTGCGCGTTGATAGTCGCGCGAGTACTCACCCTCTTCACTACACGTTGCTACATGTCGATTGCACGGCCTATGGTGCAAGCGGAGTGCACTGGTTCCTGGCCTGCGCGACTTTCGCGCAATGGACGAGGGAGGCTGGATGACTAGAGTGAAAGCTCTTCGTATCATTGAGCATTATGCAACCACGCATGTTCGCCTCGGCGCCCGTTCTAGAAATTTCAAGATGCCGCAACATCATTACGCTCTGACCACCACCGATCTCGAGTCTTAGTACTACTCATATCAAAACACTTAATGAAAGCAAGCTGGTATTGGAAGCGAAGTGATGGGTTGATGACAGAGGAGTGTTGAACAACGGACTGCTCCATGTTGACAGCATCGCCCCCGATAGCTGGGAATAGAGTGCTGAATGTTTTCTGAGCCGGAGCCACGGCCGCATATTCGAAGGTATGCTCCCGATAAATTACCGTGAAACGAAAGAGCTCATGATAAAGACGTGACTGGTTTTTCGAACTTGAGTTAATGACACAAGTGGAAGAAGAAATCGAAACAGGTTGACCGTGGAAACCCAGTTCTTTTATACACGGATGGGACGTCCTGTTCGCCATCAAGTTGATTGAAGGTTGATATTTGAGCACCGGATGCACTGTTCATTGCGTCCAGCCGACCCTCCATAACCGAGCTGCCCCCCCATAAAGACGACCGACCATACGAACGAACTACTATGTGTGGACGTCTCTCTGGCAAGACAAATAGAAGTTCGATCTCGCGACTCGTGGCTGTCTAGCCACAGAAAGAACGATGTAGACATCGTGATGTCCTTGCTCCCGTGGCCGCATCTGTCTGTGGCCCGTTAGAGAACCAACCATAGATGCGGGGATTGAGGGTTGCATGGCCGGGTTCTTAACTTCATTGACTACAATACATGAAAGGCCTGCTTAGCCGTATCGCCTGTGGTTCGTTTATGCTGTCTTCACAAGTACCTTGCACAATACAGTTAGGACAGCGATCTCCAGGCCAAGATGGTCGACTTTTGCATCTGCCTAGGAGGCAGTCAAGCCGCGGGACTATCACCGTTTGGTAAATCGATCTTGTGGGGCATTTTACTGGGCTAGTGGGGGAAGGTCTTGAGGTGAGCTGGAGGCTTGAAGGGATTACGGTTTGAGAGATGGATTTGATATGGATTTGAGGCTTCTGATGGAACTGGTATTGGGCCAATACTATCGGCAACAAGGGACATCTGAATCGGGCCACATAAAAGCATCATCAAATCAAGCTACCTTTCAGGGCGGAACAAATTCTATCACCAACTCGACCGTATAGCCTGGCTCTATGAAAAAAATCTCAAGGACTCGTACGTCTCACGATCAAGGCTTGTGCCTGGCAGCATAACAGACTCCATCAACAATCTTTTCATCGACGGCCCTGCTTCATTCGCCCGCGTCTCATCGCCCTACCTATAGCTTCTAACTTATCCACTGTTCAAGAAACTATAAAGGCTTCTTGGCTACATCTACATCGGGTGCGACGTTGCGTTCTTCCGTCTCTATGGTATCAAGACCTTCCCAGTCGTGCAACCATGGGTGTTGTCTGCGATCAAGGGTTATGGCGGCGTTCGCCGAATGTCGCCTGCCTGCGGTATCCTTTACCATAAAAGACACCATTCTAAGCGTAGACTCTTTCGATAGCGCATATTAGTGAGAACTTTTAGTCTCTAGGTATGGCTAAAGATCGGGTTCAATATTTCGCTTCTGCAAGGACGCGAGCGGTCGCCAGGATAGAATCGTCGAAGCAGAGTCCTAGAGTTTGAAATCGAACCGACATCGCAGCAGGTCTGCCCCAGACACTAAATCGGACTGTGTATGATAGAGAGTCTCCCTTTCAGAATCTCAGAATTGCTTTGAGCCGGTCTAGGCAGTTACTACTGGATCCGGTGGTGATAACGATCTAAAGCCATATTGCTCCGCTATCTTTTCCGCATACTATCAAATCCAACTAAGAATAGACAGATCACCAAGCAAAAAGAGAGCCAGCCACCAAATATTTACTCTAGGATGACATAAGACAAAAACCTTAATTAAAGTCTCTAGTTGATTCCTATTGATCGCTGGATCTAATGTGTCAAGTATTAAGGCAACCCATAGGCTCACGAGATTGCAATCGATGTCTGGTTGCCGAAAGATGCTTCAAAGTATAGATCTACGCGATGGTAGATGGATACTAAGCGTCATAAAATACGGCAGGCCGTTCACATACTAATGGATGTTCTTTTCGTCCGTGCTGCTGAATGATGCCTTGGGTCGCGGTGAGATGCGGAGAAGGGAACTGAGGACGAAAATCCATGAACTTGTAGAAAGAAAGCATGAGCGCGGCGAAGAAAGCTGCCCTATAGGGCGGCATTGATTCCCACTCAGCACTCTCATCCGCATGGGTTCCAATTACGGACAGACAGAAACATGATTCGAGAATCGTACTACCCCCATCAAACTTGCAACTTGTCACACCCTCTTAGCGGTGATACCGGACCAACGGCCAGGATGACGACGAAGGCGGCGACATTTACTTGCATTGCCTCTCCAGCTCGCCTGGATACAAGCCTCGATCATACAACGCTGCCAGCCGGTCGCCCTAGCCAGAACGGTCAACGTACCCAGCGAGGCGTGCCCCAATGGTCCCGTGGAGATGATGGCACACGTCCGTATGTAGAAGTGGGCTGCCGACCCCGCTTCACTTGGCCCTCCCGAGAGGAAGATGGGGCGATTTCGAGATTCTGCGAGATTGTCGGTTGGCCCATGCGCGTGGACTCGCCGATCTGGCCGGCCACAGACTGTCGGCTGATGGCCTGCCCGTATCCCTGAGCGTACGTTCAAGGCGGGAATCCCTTGGCCGAGACAGCGGGACGAGGAGAATGCGCGTGGTGGGCGGTCGAAATGTCGTCCCACCTCTCCCGGTTAGGCTTGCCAAGCCGAGCGACCCAGTCCGGGGCTGGATGTTGAAGCCATCATGATTTGCTCGACCCCTCTCCGGTGCAGATGCAGACCGTGAGACACCCGGGTGCAGACAAGCGGGCGAGGCAACGAGGGGAGAGCAAGCCGGCACCGGTCGACAAATCAGATCAGAGACATTGGTAAGAAAAACCCTGGTCCCATGCAACTTGGGAGCGGTATCGGTGAGAGACGTGTGCCAGGTCGCCTTGTTCCGCCCTCTGCCGCACGTTGTTGTGTCAGGGTTGTTTTCTCCGCCACGTTTTCTCGCAATCCCGTTGCTGACAGATCGGAATGGGAATCCAACGGGTCGGTTTGCATGCGAGGGCGAAGCGGTCAATCGTTAGCTCGGCCGGGGGCTTGCCATTCAATTACATGGAGGCTGCCATTCGCTGCATAGAGGCTGCACCCTGGGGCTTCGGTGCTTAATGTTCGTCCCCTTCCTTCTAGGGGTTCATTCGTCATTCCCTTCGTCAACTTATCGTCATAGTTGTCGCGAGTTGACATTTGGCAGCAGAGGCGTGGCCGCTGCCCGCATGTCCAGTCGCACCGCCCATCAGGTGTCCCCCCCCTTCTCATTCATCATGCAGCTGACCTGCGCAAGGATAGAAATAAATCAAAAGCCAACACAGCAGCCTGGTCGGTTCGTCGTCTGATTCGCCGGAAGATGGTTCGGCAGATGGGCGTGCATAGCTTGCTCCGTAGGGCAACTGATACAGGCGCACGCACACGCAACTCGGTCGCGTCATAAGCAAGTCATCTCTCCCAAATTCATGTTGGTTGAGATGCCTTTTCATGCAGGACGACGGGCGTAGACCCCGGGCATCTATCACAAGTCGGGGTTTTGCAAGACATCCTCTAGTGAGGCGGCACATTCGTCGCCATTGCCAGTCGATGGCTGTCCAAAAACCTTGGACATAACTGTCGACTGAAGAAGGTTCTTGTTTGTTTTAAAACAGACCCGAGATCACATTTCATCAGATGCTCAGGTCCTCCATCGCCTCCTCAGATCCTCTGTCACCAACTCAGATCATCCATCACTTACTTTCCCCATCTACCCGCCTATGCATCCCCGAACAAACAAGCCGACCATGCATCCCCAGACTTCAATCACCCCTTCGGCTCACTTGGACCGTTGCTACAGCTGCAAGCGCTTCCAGTACCTGCTCGACTACGTCAAAATTTTGGACGCACGAGCCGAAATTCGATTCAGAAACCGGCCAGCCAGACTCCGGTTGGAAGTGGCGAAAGTCAACCGTCTACGATTCAGAATACTGCAGCGGGAAACAATCAGATCACACCGGGAAGCCCTTGGCCTCCCGCCCGGGCCTGACATCATAAACGAACTCCCCTACGTCGGTGATGAGGAAGACCAAGGCATGGTAGACGACAGGTGGGAGGATCAGGATCAGGACCGGGACCAGGACGGAGACGAAGACGGAGACGACGACGACGACGACGATGACGCTGAAGATGACGACGATGCAGATGCAGATGCAGATAAGGGCGAGGATGTTGAAGGCGAGGATGTGGTCGAAAACAAGAACGAAGTCAAGCACGAAGACAAGGACAAGGACGGAAAAGACCGAGCTTAGGGAGGGGCGCGAAGGAAACTTGACTGGATTAGTGCCTGCAAATAAGACTAGTTCATAACGACATAAGCGGAGGCCGAGCTTGGGAATAGAATTGCCATGGTCAAATTGCTAACGATGGAGCGTTCATACTGCCATGGCCCTTTGTATTGTCGCAACTCTTTCATGTTGTTGTAATCCAGGCAGGGAACTCTTCCGTCAGAACCATGTCGCACATCTGTCCGAAATCTTACCAGTCTAGATGCTGTGACCTTTGTTCAGCGTAGACGTAGCCGTGAACTTCACTTACTCACGCTTACAGAAGGGCGCTGACAATGGCGAGAGAAGGTGAGCATCTCTGGGCTTTGGCCTTTGCTCATGGACGCATCCTGAACGGCACGAGCTACGCACGGTTCCCCAAGAGAACTCAGGAGCTTGCAAAAGCAGTGTCTTAGAAATCCACTTCAATCACTCTGCTTGCTGCCGGCCATGCAACTGCGACGCACGGCAGCTCGCTCCCAGCGCCAGAGTCGAGGTGACCCATCATCCTCCAGCTGCCGACGCGGGCCAGAAGAAGAACTCAATGCCGAGACATGCCCGAGCCCGTGACCGACCGTCGCATCAAAGGCTCCCGTCCTGTTGGCTCGCCCATGTGTCATGTGCCAGTCGTGTTAGGCTGAGACAGTTCGGGAGTGGGCGAGCGACATCGGCGGCGGGAGGATGGGACCTGTGCGAAGGGATCCTGAGCCCGTCGGCAACTGATCGGGGGAGACGAGTACGACGCGGGCGCCACGATGAGTTTGTAACATGCAGCGCCAGCGCGGAACAAAGACATGGGACAATAGCAGAGAAGGGCAACCAACACCGCTCGCTCGGGAGAGCTGAAGCGGGGAGGGAGACAGAGGAGAGAGAGAAGAGGTGAAGACGCATGTGGCCAGTTACCCAGCGAAATGCCACCCAGCGAAATGCCACCCACCCAGTTCCCCCGCCTACATGTGCCTTGTGCGAGAGGTTTCTCTCTCTGTGTGCTCTGACGACATGGAACAAGAGCCAGATCAAGATAATGCCGCCAAATCCTCCCTGCAGACAACCGAGCCATTGCTGTTACACGGCAGGCCTCCCTCCCCGTGCGCGGTCATGTTGCAACGTAGCAGCCAACTAACTCATGGACGGTGTGTCGTGGGTGAAAAGGAATGTTTTCCGAGCAAACATCGGGTAGGTATGCATGCTGGACCGCAATGCAGCTCCTTGGGATCCCTTTCAAGGCGACTTTGCAGCCAGCCAATCGCAAGCCCCCTGCCATCTAAGTTACTCGACAGATCGACCACATGGATGTGCGGGACACTACCTCGGCGGGTAGGGATTGCTCCTCCAGACACAACCAACAGCACGCGTCGGCAGTTGACCTTGAGCATCTGTTGGGAATCCGGGGGAACGTCGCCTCCCAACGAGAACCGCAACCCATCTGCTTAGTCCAGACATGTCGAAGGCCTCGACTGGAGGAAACCCCGCAGGGCAGTGGAAGCCAGACACGGTTGCCAGGGTTGCCCAAACATCCGCCATTGCTCTCTCCAGAGGTAAGGCCTTCGCCTCCAAAGCGCGAACTGCGATTGTCAGCGGAATGGGCAGAGACGGGAAAACGCAAGCTCAGCTCGGAAAGAAATGAACGAATTAATTGACTGAAGTCTATGTGGTTGCCACAACGTGTGTACGCCCCGGATTACCCCTCCAAGGGCAGCTCCATCGCGGCCTTCAGCGCAGCCACACGCGCCAACATGCCATCCTGCCACTTCCTCGTCGCCACAGTCCGGGGGCTCCCCTTGCCATGCCCCTGCTCCCGACGGCTGACGTCCCGCTCGGTGAGCTCGCCGTGGAACCAGGTCAGCAGGCCCAGGATGAACGGGAGCTCCTCCTCGGTGGGGCTGAGCTCGAGCACCGAGCGCTGATGCTCCTCCATCACAGGGTAAATAATACCGTCGAGTTGGGCGCAGGCGAGGCGAGGAGCGAAATACAGGAAGTCGACCTGCCTGAGCTCGGGCGCGAGGGGTACCATGCCCAGCAGGTTGTCGTGGCCGAGAAGGAAGGCGGTTCCGTGCCTCGCGGCTGTTTGATCGTGAGAGGTGTAAGACGCGTGAGGGGTAACGCAAACGACTTACGGGCAAGAAATAATAGCTTCACCCAGGCGAGCAAAGTCGCGGTGAGTTCGCTCGCGGAAAGGCCCAGCTCCCTCACCTTCTTGCCGACCGGGTAGCCCTCGATCCAGCTGACGTCGAAGCTCTCGACAAATTGGCGATAGTAGGCTTGGGCGGCCTCTGGATCGGCGACGGCGTACAGAGGATCCTTGTGGGTGATGGACTCGGAGCCGTGCTGGACCTTCCTGTCGGAAACGAAATGGCCCTCGACGGTGGCTGGTTGCACGGAGAATGTCATCCGGGGATTGAGGATCTGGTTGTCCATGCTGCATTGCAACTCGACGGTGATGGCGTCCCCATGCGTGGTGATGTTGCAGTCCAGCGGCTCTGCTGGACGTAAAGGCTGGACGTGGAGGATGGCCGCTAGGATGAGTTCGGTGCGAGTTGGCATTGGGATGAGTGTGAATGGTGGTTCTCCGTCGGACGTTTCGTGGCCGCGGCCGCTGTATATATGTATTTCCAGCCTTCAGTTCTTCCCCGCCTCCTCTTCCACCGCCATGCCTGCGCGTACGTGTTCCCAGGGCGCATCGCGAACCAACACTCGAGGCATCTCGGGGAAGGGAAGGAGGAAATTCCGTGGGCCCTGCCTCCTGAAAATCGAAACCGGGCAAGAGAACGAGCATTTTTGGCGGGGTCCTCCCTTCCACAAGAGGAGGGAAACGAATGGATTTAAGATAGTGGCTCTACCGGGCCGTCCTAGACCCACCAACTGTCTTTTGTTTTCCTCCCCGGTTGCGATTTTGCGTAGAACCGCTAATAAAAGTCTTGTCGCGCAAGCTGTTGGAGCTCTCGCTGCGACGACTGGCTTCATCCCAGTCAATCTTCCTCTGTCTCTTGATCGCGTCGTCATGTTGTTTCGCATCCAGAGTTCTGCTGCGGATCGGCCATTGCGTCTCGTGCGTCTGCGTCGGTCCTATTTCCATCCAGCTTTTGTGGCTGTTCGCCCCATCACCGCTGCGCCGTCCATTCTGCACGCACATGGTCAAGCTGAGCTGCACCGCTTCTCTCTTCCGCATGCAATATCTTCCCTCTATGCAAATCCTCTATTCCATTCATGCTTCACACTTGCGTAAAGCTATCGTCTCTCCCTCACCATGCCCGGATATACCGACAAAGCCTGCAATCCTGAGACCAATCGCATTTTCCTCCGAACTCTCTGGATAGGAACCTTCTTGGAAGCCATTTCTGCTTTCGACTTTCTCTTCAAACCAGTCGACGAGGAGTCCAAGGTTAAGCAATGGCGTCCGCTGATCCTGCACAAATGTGGCCCCCTTCGATCTCCCTCGGAAGATTTATCATTTGAATCAACTGAGTGGATCGTGGCCAAAGGGACTCTCCCTGGGTTCGATCCCTGCAAACCTCTACCGCAACCCTTTCCATGCAATCCCCGCTCCGAATTAGAAACCTGGGAGACGGAGCTTCGCAGACGTGCATGCGAGGAACTCGAGATAGGAACCATCCCACCCTCTGGAGCCGACCCTTCGGGTCCGACCGTCGCCCTGTGCGTCGCGCTATGTGCACGCTGGGGGTATCGCTTACCTGAATCATACCACGAACAACCGGGATCGTTCATTTCTCAAGTCTGGAGGCTTCTGCCGCCAACTCGAGGACAGGTCAAAGTTGTCGGCGGAGGTGGGCTTGAAGCCTCCATCGGAGCTGCCCTGAGAAGCTCGCTTGACAGTGGAACATCTTTGGGAAAGGAGACGTTCTACTACGAGCATGAATGGCCCGAGGGTTTCGATCAAACGGACGGAGAGACCAAAATCCTGGAATCTCTGATCTCAAGGCTTGCCGGTCGGCTTAAAAAGGAACCAGATTTGTTTGTCGTCCAGCTTGGCGCAGGGTTCGTCCTCCAATCATTTCTCGCAGCTATCTACTCACAGATACCGACAGAGACTCGACCAAAATGGAACCCCTACTCCACCAGCTTGACTCCCAGGGCATCCACTGCCGCTACTGGATCGTGGACATCAACAAGAAGTTGCTGGACAAGAGGGTAAGGCAGCTCGATGAAAAGTATACCCACGTCGAATGCAGTGGGTTGTATGGGAGCTTCGAGGATGGAGTCGCGACGGCAGCAATCCAGCCGAGCTCGAGCAAGGTAATCATATCTCTGGGATCAATCGCAACCAACTTCGGCTACGGCCAAACCCTCAAGAACCTTCGGATGTACTGCAACATCGCAGACCTGCTTGTCTTGGGACACCAGGGGCCTGATGGCGATGTGTTTCATCATGACGCCTGCCATACGGAACAATTCAAGTCGTTCATATGGTATGGGCTGTCGAATACTGCCAATAGGATATTGGCGCCACCGGTGTTCAACACTGAAGAGTGGGAGATAGGGTGCGACATCCAGGACGAGCCCTGGAAGCACGACTTCATCTTTCGTCATCAGGGGAAAGAGAGATTTCGGGGCTTTTCTTCAACGAAATACACGACGACGGAGTTTTCTACTATGACTATGTTGGCCGGTGCTTCATCACCGGAAGTCCATAGCCACACGGACACTGCAATGAGTAAAGCATCCAACCCGACGCATTTGCAAGATACTGACAGGGCAGAGGTTTACGTTGTAGATTGTGCGAGGGTGTCTAACAGCGCCAAAGACGAACATCCAAGTCGAGAGGACTGGGTAGTGCCAACGGACATTTTTTTCTTCCGTCATTGCAAGTCTGCCTCCAACCTCCCTGGAACCAGGCCCGGCTTCGATCTGGCAGCCTCCTCCGAGGACGAGTCTCTTCGGCTGATCAGAGACATGAAGGACGGCAAACCTGTTCAAATCTTCAACGGTACCTACTTGATGGATGGCCTAACTATCGAAGGGAAGAAGGAAGCAGGTCAACAGCTACCTCGTCCGTTGGACAACGTCTGTCGCATCGTGTCTTCGCCTTGCACGAGGGCTATCCAAACGGCCTCCCTGACATCTCCAAGCTTCAACCTGGTGGAATCTCAGGCGCGCGAAGCTGGAAACCCGACCACCCACATCGATAAGCGCTTGCAAGAAGCCACCCCCTGGCCACAGGACATGGAACCTCTTCTGACCAATGACGGGGGTCGCACATACACGTCTTACCTCGAGATCAAGGGCGGCAACGGTAGCGACGCTGGCGAAGTGGTGGGAGAAGTAGAAGTCGATTACACGAATGCGATATGGCGCGAAGTTGGCATGCAGGGAAATCTCCAGACGGTCGACGGCCGCATGGAAGCGCTAGAGCATCCCGAAACTCTCGACCAAGTCAAAGAACGGTGCAAGAACTTCCGGGAAGAGGAGTTCATCGCGGCTCACAAGGACTACGAAGAACACATCAAGTCCGGCAAGGAAGGCACTCCCAAACGGGTATGGGTGGGACATGGAGGTGCCATCAATCTTTTGGAAAGCAAGTACCATTGTGAGTACGCAAAAGCCGCTGACGGTTGGTGGGCGTGGAGGGGCTCGGGCGCTCTTAGTCACGGGGAGTTCCGCGTCTTCAACCTCTGTTTGAAGGGCGACGGATCTGTTGTCCTGAAAGAGAAGCCTTGGGACAGTGACGATGCAGAGGCATTCGGTTGTCGCTATAGGCACTTTGAGTCGGATTCCAGCCGGCAGTATAGGAACCCTGATGGATCGCTGGTCGATCAGAAAAGGGGTTACGAGGCGTTCTTCTCTTCTGTGCGGAATGATGTTATCCATGTGGCCCGGGATAAGAGGAGTGCACTGCGGGAGCTTCTCGGGTGGAGAGGGCGACAGAGCGCGCCAAAGCCTGGAGGGGAGACAAAAATGTAGATGGTTTGTTCAATAGTCTTGCAGTAGTAAAGTGCGAAGAAACCATTGCAATTATGTGATCATTTCCCTTCCTCCTGTTTCCGTCGTTACCTTGCCATACTATATGGGAAGGCAAGCCACAGCGTTGATGATCACTCGCCCCTCTACTGTGTAAAAGTCAGGACAGCACTCCGTCTTAGAGTCACTAATGGGCTACAAGAATTCCAAGCCTGCCACGTAGCAGGCGAGAAGCAGTCCTCAAAATCCACAGACGGCTCCATATCCACGGTGAACCTGGGATCTGGTCTGTATGAATCCGCATTGAACCTGAAGATTCTTCCTGGAGAATTATACACCGCCACAATAAGATTGGCACGCCTTTTGGCTGGCTCAGCAACCAAGGACATACGGATTCGGCTCTGCTCTTCTGTACCCAGAGGCTAGGAAGCCATGATATGATTCTCACTGCAGTCAGCTTGACTGTGACTACTACATAATGAGAGAGTGCCGCCTAGACATTAGCTGAAGAATCCTGTCAGGGGATGGAGACGCTGTTGAAGATGATCTCTCACTACGACACCCAGCCCACCGTAGGGTACATAGTATGAGCTACTAGTCTCCATCGCCGTCTCTGGTTGATACTTCACAAGATTGAGGGCCGATGGGAAGAAACAGACGTCAGTTTACGGTCTCGAACGCACTAAATGCAGTCATCCAGGAAGCACAAAAAGGACAAGGAAGTGCAAAGTCTACAAGAGAAACTCGCAGACAAGTCAGGGGAGGGACGTCCATGGTCAATTAATGAGGAGGCATGATAACGCAGCCGATCGGAGGCCTGGAAAGGCATGCCGTGCACGGCACACCCAGCTATTCAACTCCGCCGTGTCAATGTCGACGTCAGCATACAAGGGACAGTGCCTCTTCAGTCACACCCGCGCCTTCTCGACGAACTGTTCCTCTGGCAAGATCTCGCGCCTGTTTCTCCCCGTCCCTTAATACGCGAGGATTTCCGCCCCGGCTAGCTGGTGTTGAAGATATGGCTAATCTTCTTCCTGAGACGTGACGCGGCAAGCCTCGGGCGGAAAAGTTCGTCAAGCGTCAACCAGAGCTCAAGGTGCGTTTCAATCGCAGATACGACTTCCAGAGGGCCCCATGCGAAGACCCTGAGCTTGGCTCGAGCTCGTACGCAATATGAAGACCAAATACGGTGTCTTGAACTGCGACTTCTACAACTTTGACGAGACCGGCTTCATGATGGGCGCTATCTGCGCATCTATGACAGATACGCGTGCCTCCCGCCGCGGACGAGTCAAACAAGTCTAGCCTGGTGATAGGGAATGGGCAACCGCGATTGAATGCATCAATGCTGAGGGTTGGTGCCTCCCGCCGTTTCTTGTGATCCAAGGCGCGTACCACCTTGCGAACTGGTATACGGAATGCAACCTTCCAGAAGATTGGGCAATCAAACCTACCTCTAATGATGGACGGATAACGAGACTGGCCTCCAATGGATCAAGCATTTCGATAAGCATACTCTATCGCGAACGAGCATATCGAATGTTAGTGATTGACGAGCATGAGTCATTAATCGGCCGATTTTAAATCTTTCTGTAAAGACAACAAGATCATTACTATTTTCTTGCCTTCTCACGCTTCTCGTCTCCTCTAACCGCTCGATTTTGGATGTTTTGGTCCCTTAAAACGGGCATACGGTCGGCAGTTAGAGGACTTCATTATGTCCTCTATTACCCACATTACGAAGACTGAGTTCTTTATCGCCTTTCGAGCCGCCCACGTTATCGCCTTGTCGAAAACGAATAGCCAAGCGGGAGGGTTAGGGTCGGCAGAGGAAGACCGGATTGGCTCCTCGGCGAGACAGGGTATAATGTACGGACGTGTCGGGTAGGTGCAGAATCAGCTGGGGAATCCGATTTCGAGTAGTTTCAGTCAATTGAAGGCGCTATGGTTGTGCAAGTCAGTGTTTTATCGGAATGCCAAGAAAAAGTGCGCAGCTCGGGGGTGGACGTTATCGGTACATTATTTACAGTCCTCAGAGTTTCCACTTCCAAGTTGCGATACCATCCCACAAGTGGGTTCATCTGGCGCAAGCCGATCCGCCCTTCCCGTACTACCGAACCTGTCGAGCCATCGACGTCCTCCTAAGAGAAAAGAAGCAGGTCATTGATAGAAAACCGGACATTACGCTTATCCTTAATGACCTTAGCTTTATAAAAGGCACCATTTGCATCTGGGACTGATGGGATAGGGTCAGCGCCTTGCAAAATGGATTAAGATAGAAGGCACATTCTTTAGGCCATTAGCGGTAGAAGTAAGATACATATACAACCTAGATATCACCTAAATGTACTAAGGATAGGAACTGTTACATAGTATAAGGTCCTTATTAAAGATACTATTACTATTAACCGCTTTTATACTTAAGAATATAGTAAAACTAAGTTCCTAACGAGGAGAAAACTATTAAATAATATAGATATAATTAGGGAAAACCTTTAGAACTTAGTAGATAAAGTAATTATTAATACCTCCCCCCACTACTTAGTTCTAAGGTGTTATTACTAATGATTATACAGATAGGACCCTTAGTAGCTTAGCTAGTAATGTTTTTATTACTAGTGAAGTTATTTTAGTAGAGTAGCTTCTTAGTTACCATCTCTACTACTAAATCTAATAGGAGAACAAGTAAGGAAAGTGAGAATAGACGCACTATAAGAGATAGTGAATAAGTTGCGTTAATAATAAAGAGCACTCATAGAAGAAGGTCAGTACGTTGCATCTCTATTGCACTAGAAAAGTGCTACACTACAGTAATAACGGAAGAAGAAATACCGTGGTGGCATGCTATAGTATGGCTGTGAACTCACTGTTGAGTCATGACGTCAAACCGTCCATGACGTCGTGGACTTCGAAGCTAACAAGCACGATAAAAGAACTCAATACCAGCACGGGTTGAGGTTGGAATTCATCGTGAAATTTCTATACTTCAAGATTCACCTTGGAGGATTCTTCATTGAATAAATTGTATTATTTCTCTCTTTTCAATTTCAGCACGGGTATTATCTCCACCACCCTGGTCTCATCATGGAAGAACTCCCTGTTTCAACCGGCCTTGTCATTCACGAGCGCAACGATGTACATTTCATGACCCGTCTTCTGCAGGCCATGCTCAGACCTTTCAAACCATCAATGGTGAAGCCGACGAAGAGACAAGCCGTAGCAGAGCGACTGAGCGTCCCCAAGAAAACACAAAAACAATGCAGTGTCAATGAACGTCAGGTTCAAGGTCTCTGGGTATACGATTTGAAGAACAAGATCCAGGCTCAGAATCAAGATACCGCCAATCAACAAAACGTTACGAGGATTCTGTATTACGCTGGCGGAGGATGGCAGATGCCTCCGAGCAGTCACCACTGGGCCTTTTGCACAGAACTGGTGAATCGGCTATGTAACACAATCGTCACTATCATTTCATGTCCGTTGGCGCCCGAAAATCCTGTCTCGGTTGCCTTTCCCCAAATCCAGAGTGCTTATGAGACCTTATCAACGGAGTTTACGAACGCAGGCGAGAAGATCATTGTGGCTGGAGACAGCTCCGGAGGGAACATTGCTCTTTGCCTGGTCACTTGGACATTGATGAACGAAGCAAGAGAGGACACCAAGCCGCCTGCGGCTATTCTTGCCATCAGTCCAACAACAGATCTCAGTCATCAGCTATCGAAGATAAAAGCGGTAGACAGACTGGATCCCATCATGACCCATTCTCTCATCAAATCAACCGCAAGTTCCTGGTCACCTGGTTTGGACTTGCTTGCAACTGGAGACGACGGGTTGAAAGAACTGAACGGCCACACATATCGACTAGACTGGAGCTTCGAAGATCCTAGGGTCTCTCCAATCCAAGCCGATCTTAGTGTTCTGGTCCGACACCGGGTCAAAGTTCTAGGAGTAATCGGAACGCACGACGTCTTAGCACCAGAGGCTATCGCATTTCTGCACAGATGCAAGGACGAGGGCGTGGAAGGAGAGTGGCTATTGTGGAGGGGCCAAATGCACTGTTTCCCTTTAGCGTTTAGATACGGGTTACGAGAGAGTAAGGAAGGCGTGAGCTGGATTATTGAGGCAATCCAGAAATGCTAAAGAGTTTTGCTAGCGGGGTTGTGTGCCTCACTATCCACGCCGTAGATATTCTGGCTACTCTCGCCATTTTTGTTCTCGAGAATGTTACTTCAACGGTACCTCCTTTTCCTAGTTAAGATGTGACTCCCTGCTTATCCAGCCTCACATATCTGTCGCATCCTCTTCGAGGCGTTCGGAGCCAGAACAAAGTCTTGGGCAAGGAACTGGGTACATGTCCGTCTTTGGCATCACTAATCCATCGGGGGTAGTCGGGATTCTTGTGAACATTGCAATTAGAACAGACAAGCACTGCAAAAATTGAGTAACGTATCATGCATTATCATAATTTTTTTTTGGGGGGGGGGGCTCGAATTTCTCGAGCCCACTCCTCCTCGGGCAAGTGTCGCCTATTGCACCAAGTGCACCTAGGCCGTGCATTGGAGTCAGATTGTGCATGGAAAGTGTACCCAAACTGCACACGAAGATGTTCATGAAAAGGCTCAGTTGAGAATCTCGACAGAATATTGAGGGAAGGTCTCAAGGAGGTAGCAAGGAGCACCTGCAGACTGGTCGAACGACTGATCTCGCATGATCTTGGAAGGTGTATACTCTTCCTCAACTTCAAACTGAGTACCGTCCCATTCCAATTCTTGTTTAGTGTGGTTGCTAAAGTACTCCGTCGAGAATCGGAATTCTTCCTCTGAACATCGTGTACAGGCCCATCATTTATAGAGGTCGCAGTCGCAAAGCTGATGGAGAAACTTCCCACAACCTCACTTTCGACAATTGCATCGCATGGAGGGCACAAGCACATAATGTTGTCAAGTCTGCAGTCAGTCCTTAGATGCGGCCGGCGGTTCGGAAACCAGTTGGGCGGTGCAGCTCGGGGATAATAGTGACACTCCTCGCACATATTGATTCCATACCTTATATAGGGGAGGGAACCAGCTTCGCCACACTCAACATTATAGAGAAAGACCTCATGTTTTCATCACCGCTCATGTCTGGATTGCAGTGTGAAAGCCCAGCTATGGGATCTGAGCAGTAAGGTGAGCGGAATGCCTGGCGCTTGATGAGACCACGGCCATCACAAAGGCTCTGGGATCGCAACGCCTTGAATATGTTGGGGGAAGCGAGAATGTGAGAAAAGTGAGTGCGGTTCGGAGGGCAAGGTGATAAAGGTCGATGGTTGAGATCCATGATGCAAGAGTCGGCAGGATTCTGTAGGAAGAAACGAGGTCTATGAGAGAGGCTGAGCTAGTAGTATAAGCAGTCATAGTAGCTATAATGTGCTTTTAATAGTATGAAACGTATTGAGAGGTAGAACAGGCATGAGACGTAATTTACAATGACAGACTGCTATCTAAGTGACACGTTACAGAAAGATAAACCGAAAGTGGATTGGTGGTGATAGAATCTCCTACTATGCCCCAGTAAATCGGATACAACCCATTCGTATGCCAGACAAATTTGTGCTAGGAACAGAACCGATGGACTCAGAAAGAGATCAAGCATAGTCACTATGTATCAGTGTGCCCTGAAGAACACTTATAGAGTCGTGTGCTTGGAGAAGTATCGCGGATTATGAGTTTGCAGGGGCAGTGAACTGTGACGCGAACGCGCAAACAGCGACAAGAAGACTTGCAAATACTTCCAGAACCTCATTAAGTTCAGCCTTCTGACCCCTAACCTTGGCGAGGAGATAGTACTGGCAGTTGCGTGATGTTTGTTGTAGCATCATCTAGTATAGTCAGCGGGTGCTCGTTAGTAATAACTCGAAATGAGACACTGACATGTCCTTGGACATAACGGGATGTCAGCGTCATCGCTCCTCTCTAGCCCCTCTGGAGCAGCAGGGACTCTTTTTCGCCTTGTACTCGAGACAAGACAACTCCAGAGGTATTTTACAGCCGAGTAGACCTGGTCGATTGCTTTCCGTGCGATGGGTATGAGCCTGCGCCATGGGCTCACCCCCTTGACGAAAACAGGCTGTAGATACCGCTCCCCGTTTTCCGGCGTACGCAGCTTTGTATCCGTTGAAAACACCACTTGGGGCCAACCGCGCGCCGCGCTTGCTTCTGTATCCGTACTTGCCCCGATCCTGACTGGGAAAAACGCGGCGTCCGAGTCGGCATCCGGCCGTTGGCAAATGGCCTGTATAGCCATGCTGTGAAACGCCATGCATTGAAACCCCGCGGGAATGTCACGGTAGCATCGGATTAGAGAATTGAGTAGTAGCGCCACCAAAGCGGCTAACCCAACGGTCATGGCCAAAATAGACCCGCCTACAGAGTACCCCCTAGATGAGTAGTCGCACATGCGAAGACGCTGGGCATCGGGGCCCGCACTGAAGGCGCTGGATTGGACAAGGAATAGACTCTGTGATATGAGCCAGTGAAGGAGTATGGAAACTATCATCAGTGGGACCGAATACGTGAATGGCAAGGAAAGGAAGTGGGTTGACCGCTGCATCCCCACGGGAGAGGATACACGCAGAGCCTTTTTGCCGTCCTCGCGGAGGAAGCGCGTCCATTCGTCAGCGACCAATTGGCGAGTGAGAATGCCGTTGTAGAAGATGTAGAGGAAGCTGACCATGACCTGAGGACTATTGGCGATGAGGATATTGGCGAGCAGAGCCGCGGTCCCGTCGTGACCGACGCTCGACAAGGGGCCTGGGAGATCGCCGGCTATCATCATTGGGTTTACCCCGAAGCCATAGTGCCATATCGCCGCGATGCCCGTATCAAGCCCTGATCGCTCCAGAGCGGCAATGGATGACCAAACGACGTACGAGCAGACGGACAGGCTCGTAGCAAACCTAACACCCCGATGAATACCAGTCCCATATCAAAGCCCCGGTAGACTCAAACTGGGAACACTTACAACACAAGTGAGATCGCCCAGACTGTAGGGCTGATGGCTTTGAACCACGAGATGCGAGGCTGCGTGCACCATGTTGCCAAGGCCAGTTCGACATTTCCCTGTTTAGGAGGTTCCGAGGTTTCGTCGTCCACAGGCTGATCAGTAGGTTTGCACGGTATGTCGAGAAAGCTCTGAATAGCGTCTCCTACAGTGATCATGGTCTGCTTCTCGACTTTCGTCGCCGCGCTGCGAGTATGATGAAATGCTGTCCAACATACCAACAGGCTCTCCAAAAGGGTGCATACACACACGATGCCGACAACGTGGGTGCTATAATGGAAGCCGCACCTCTCGGCGTTGTCGGCTCCCTCGCCAACCAAGCAGTGATCAACCCTTACCCCCCTCTGCTGGCCCAGTGTCCACTGGTTGGCGAACGTCTTTGCAAATTCCCAGTTGCAGTATCGCCATACTTCGGTCTGGTAAGCCCAGCAGATCCAGGAGCTGGACCATTCCCATCCCAGCCACCCTAATATCCCGCCGTCTATCAGCGAGGAGCCGTTGTTTTGTGCTGTAGTCACATTGCCAGCCACCACGATGAGGGGACTAGTGGGCTCTCTCGGATCGATGTAGCGTTTCACGCAAGCTTCCGAGCCGATGCGAGTGAAGTTGGCGGCGGCAGCTTGCAAGGCGTAAAGCGTTGACATCTGCTCTTCCTCATGGCCGGCCATACGAGACCACCAGGAATGGAAGTGGGCTAGTGAGTCGGAAGCAGTCCAGTTGTATGCTGCTGTTTGGAAATCGGACGTGGCTATGACGACAGGGATCACTGCAATTGGTAGTGATGTGAAGATGGACGAATTCCAGCTATAATGTTTCTGCATATTAGCCTCATCAACGAGACCTTGATATGGTGGATACGGACTTACAAGACGTGTAGCAGTGTCGCGATGGCACCGATCATGACCCACCCGACCACTCGTTTCGATTCAACACGCTTCAGGTTTTTCAGATTTGGCACTCCAATCTCTAGGGCTACGCCCTTGCGGTGGGCGCAGTCTATTTCCTCACGAGAAGGTGCAATGAGAATCTGCATGCAGTAGCTCCCGGCACCTAGGAAAAGAGACGACAAGACGTTCAGAACTACATGCGCCGCTTTATCAGCCGTACGGATACTGGAACAGTTGCCCCAGAAGAAGGTCCCAGTGCCCCGGCTGTCTGGGGGAAAGGTCAAGACGGCCCACACCGTGACACCCAGGTGGATGGCGACCACTAGGGCGACGACGGTCATTTGCACCCTGAACATTGCCGTTCTCTTGGCCATTCGACGCTTCATCTTCTTAGGTCGCAAATTCTCGGGCTCCAATTCCGGGATGTACTGTGACAGATGCTTGGCGTTTGCATAGCGATCAGCCCTGGGAGCCCTTTGTCAGTACCAAGACTTACTATGATGGCTGCCATAACTACTGCTATGCCGGCATGGAATTATGTAGTTTACCCACTCTGTAGTTGCAGGCGCAGAGGTCTGAAGCAGATGCCCCTGTTCGTCCTCAGCCTCCCCAGGGACGGTGTCCCCGTCTAACCCATTGTGGGTTCCCTCCAGGTCCATTGCTAGCGATATGGTCGACGATTCTCCTGGGGGAAAGCTTCACCAACGAGATGATGATGATAAAAGTTTAAGTAGGGAGTTCCCAGGGTTCACTTTAAATACTCAGCCTGGTAAGCAGTTTCGGGGAGAGTAACTGCGATCGGCACCAGACCCTGGCCACGTCCTTAGAAGGTTAGGCAGCAACGCCTGATAGATATCGACGAAGTAGACTGGCTAAGATTGAGAGCGGGTCGTGCAGTGCCAAGGCTGTACTGTGCCTCTGACGACCAATGACATTGTCCATCGAGTGTGCCACGGCGCTTCGTGCCGTCTCCGTTACCGGCCCGTTGCTCACTATCAATTAAGATAGGGTGTTTCATTCTCCATCAGTTTTCTAAACGGGCGCTCTTATCGCTCCTATCCGCGTCGTATCCCAAGAGTCCAGTGACTTGGCCGCCGCAAGGCAGCATGTTACCGCTTGCATCGAGAAGGAAACATACAATGTCGTAGAACTATAGATAAGTAGAAACAGTAGTTTAAATAGTAGATTAAGGAGTGTTTTACACTCTTCCAATATCTTACACATTTTATGCCTTACAAGGGATGAGTGCTTTTATTAGTTCATTGGGTTACTGAGGTGATCTTTTCTGATAATTTGATGAAATATAACCAGTCATTTCATTGATAAGACCAAGTCAAACAATATATCTTCAAGTGAGAGGGAAAAACTAAAGTGAACTATCAAGCTTGCTCCATCCTTTTCTAGAAACCAACCGTGTCCCGACGGACCACAGTTCCATGCGCTTCGGCGCCGGCCGACCCGTGCTGCCAGGACCTGCTCTCTTCCGTCCCGGCTTCCGACTCGGCCCCGCAGGAGACGCACGGCCTTCCGACTCGCCCTCCGACACCGACCGCCCCGCTGCCGCCGAGTCCTCCTGTCCTCCTTCGGCTGCTCGTACTCCTTGTCCGTCGCCTCTAAAATGTCGGCCGACGTCCCAATGCCCAGACCCACCAATGCCGAGGCACCGACCGCCCCAGGTCACGCCGGGTTTCTCCCGCCCGTAGCTACATCCCCAATTCCTTCTTCTATGCTGACGGCTGCCTCTTCGCCGTCCCCGTCTACCGACGGTGCCCTGGAAATTAGCGTCAGGTCATCAACCCGTCTAGCTTACCCAGATATCCAGCGGACCCATCCAACTTTAAGTGAGAGAATATGTAGAGAACAATCTCACTTTTCTACTAAAACGCCGACGTTCGATGACATTAACCGGCTGTTCCCTCAGCGTGCCACTTTCAAGTACAACCTTTTTGGCATCGTGGTTTGACTTGCGGTCTACATCCCGTGATCATTCAAGTCCCCTCCAACCCTCGAGCCACGGGTGCGTCCTAGCCCCTAGGACTGTTGACATCTCTGGATCTCGATCGCCTATAATATCCTCTATGCAGTAATCTATCATTCGAAGGGTAGCTTCTCGTGATGGCTCTAGGTTTATACTATCCCTACATTCTATAATATTATCTAAATAGACTATATCTAGATAGTTAGCTATACCCTAAATAACCTACTAGTATCCTTCCGGAACCTAAGCTAAATATTATAACTAATAATTATTCGCTCTTTCTTTATTTACTAGACTTAGTACTTATAGGTTCTAATAGAGTTATTTTTTAGTAATAGCTAGAGTTTAAGCTTTATTACTTCCTTTAGGGTAACTTTAAAAGATTGCTAGGATAATAAAATAAATAATATATCTTGTAAAATAGAAGTTATAATAATATTTTAGTAGTTAGCTCTTATTACTAAACTTATTAAGTTAATATAAGTATATATTAGCTTTTTATCTAGGAAAGACTAGCGTAACTTAGTCTAAGTAAAGATAGTTATATTTATTAATATTATATAATACTAAAGATCGGTAGCGTATTATTATATTAGACCTATATCTATATTATTAATTTAGCGGCGGAAAGGGACTGGAAACAACACCCTAAGTCGATAGCGATCCCTTAAGAAGGTTCACAGAAATGCATCGCACAGGCATCTTCATCGGTCAGCCCGAAGCTACACCAGATCGCGCGTATGTACTCTGGCAGTCTTGTGTTTAGTACCCTCTAGCAGGAAAGCATCTCATGGGAATGATTGTTAAGTCGGTGGCAAGAAAGAATGTTGACAAGGCATCGAAAACGGCCTACCGCCGGCTTGAAGATCTGTGTATAAGGGACAAAGGGTAGACGCCAATTCGTATCGCGATCGGAAAAGAAGGATCTTAAAATCTCTTGTGAACAAAGGCAAAGAACTCAAGCTTCGAGCTCGAAGAGCTCTCCCTCTCTCGTATCTCTGCAAAGAAGGAAAAATAATCTCTCCGCAAATAAAACAAAGAATCTCTCTGGTCTCTCTCTGTGCGCGTTTCTCCTCTCTTCTCTCTTGCTTGCTTTTCGATGATGATTCTAAGTCTCCCCCTATCCCCTTCTAACTGTCCACTTTATTCCCATTAAATCCCTGCTAACAACCTACTAGCCCACCTGTCCTAGGGTCCCGCCATATTAATAGAGTTCTTTAAAAGTAAGGAGCCGAAGAATTACGGCTGCAAGTTAATAGAACGGTAAAACGGGAGTACTAGTACCGCCAGAAAGCCAGCTATGACAGGGGATAATTAGTCTCGGCTATCGCCGTAGCGCCTACTAGATCCAAATCCATACAGACTGCAAAGCTCTATAAGAAGCTCTATAGCCTCGGCAGAGCCAGGCGGTAACTCATTCAGAGAGAAGGGCATAGCACCATCAGTAAAGATAGAAAATTGGATATTTCCAGAGCAGAAAGCTACCCAGGGCGCGAAACCTCCTCCTTCAACTAACCAACCAGGTACGGGTGTAAGGACAGCACATAGCCACTTAACAAGAGCATGAGATACGGTGTCTCCTAGATGAAGGTTGACACTACCTCATCGAGGGCGGGACCCCTTAATTGGTCTTAGTCACAGCGCATATGGAGTATAAACAACTCTTTTCCCCTAAAGTTCCCAAAACCGCACTAAAAAGATGTATGACCAGCATAATGTTAAAAGCAGCAGACCTCGTGGGGTAGCTGAAGCGAACCCGCTAGCCGGGCCAAATTGAAAGGACACACAACACTCAATTGATGAGAGGAATGAAAGGCAGAAATACTTTTACGTCCCATACAAGTGTTCAAGATTCAAGTCACCATAGTGATTACTATAACCATCTCCGTCCCGCTTGGCGCATGGTACATGCCATAACGGCTATCCAGTCAACACACTATACTTTAGTAGAGCGTTAGGTAGCGCGGGAACATCCTTCAAGATGATGGAAGGGTCTTTGAGTCCCGCTGATAAGGAATCTCGCGGAAGGGATTAGGCTGACGCGACAAATCGCCTCCAAGTTTCTCGGCCTTCCTAGAAAACGCAATCAATCTCGCTCAGCGTAGGTATGAGAACATCCTCTTCCGCGCCCACCAGTTTCTCAACCGCAGGTAAGGCTGACCCAGTAGACCCGGTTAACGTAGGAGACGCTCCATCATCAGAGGAAACATCAGCATCCAGTAGGCCCAATTCGCTCGTATTCGGCTCGACCCGATCGCTATTCGCTCTATCGTAATCAGTCAGGATTGTGTACTACCCCATTTGTATCCAAGAGCAGATTTGGGCATAACGGGCGTCCATAGTGGACTGGTCGGCCAGGGGAAGCTCGGCAAAATGGATTGATCCCTTCGCACCGCTTCTCTCCTTGCACCACGGGTGTGGTTGCCCAAAACTTGACTGAGAGAGATGACCCGTGTGTGTGTTGTCGCTCGGTTAAGGTTGGAACGCACAGCTGTCACTTCAGCAAAGTGAAGCCAGCGACTTGGCACGTGTCCACTTAGTGGGGCCCATCCATGGAGGCCGGGAAAGAGCAATAGAACTGTTAGATCTCCTGCTGGAAAAAGAGGCAGTTACTTATCGGCGAGGGCACTTTTCTGCTCACCAGTTAGTCTAGGCTCAACAAACTCTAGTCTTATGAGCCTGGAAACCCTATGGGCAGTTGATTCTAAGCCAGAGCCTTGAGCTTTGCTAGCGAAATGGTCATTGCCCTGCATATAAAACTATCTTAAAAAGCATTTTACTTACCCTTCATACTAGCCAGCATGCTAGAGTTATTATTTTATTTGTTTCAACATTAATAAACTCCGCGCAACCTGACCCACAGTTCAGCCTAGCTCCCCCACCGAATGCGGATGTACCCAATAAGCATTTAGCCTTTCTTGAACAGTGAGTGGATGGATTGGGATAGAAGACGAGCATGCGACGAATGCAGCGAGGCAACTTCGAAGCCGCGGCGGGTGTCTCGAACGAGGCAGGCTGGCTTGAGACACGTCATGCGCACGGCTCTCGTATTTTTGTTGTTCCGGTCCTTTGCCGCCTGATCTAATCCAAGGATGCCTGGATGCCTTCCACAACATCTTCGGACAACAACAAGCACAGCCTCGCTCACTTCCATGACCTTCCCATCGCGCATCCGTACCCAGGCCGTTTCGTGGTGACAGATCAATGCTCTACCGGCCAACGAGGCCCAAACCACCCCGATCTTCCAGCCGTCGCACGAATTCGACCAGGCAAGCCAGCGATGGTGCCCCAGAAAACCCACGCGCCCAGCGACAAACCATGCGGCCAAGTGATGCTTCCGGTCTTTCTAGATGAGCCACGCCTTGTGTGATGCGCCTTTGCATGCAGACCAGTTCCGGCTCAGTCTTGTCCGCGATGCGAATGCCCAAAATCGCCCACCAGCCTTGGTGGAAGAAGGTGCATGCCTTCTTTGGCTCTGCTTGGGGCCGAGATTTTTAGCCTCTGTTTAGGAGCACAATCCTTGGGCTCTATTGATGGCAACCGTCTTTCGACTCTGTTTAGGGCCATGACCCTTAGGTGCCGCCGTTGTCTCACGCATTTTTGCCGATGGCGGCGTTTCGTCGGCCCTCTGGGGCGTCATGGCGGCCTCCCATTCTTGGGGACTGCTCGCCCAAGCTCTTCCAGAACCTTTCGACTCTCGAAGACGCCAAAAGAACTTCCTTGCCAAGGGAAAGGACGAGGAGGTTGTTACCAGGGTCATCAAGGACTTCTTCGTCCTTAGGCTATTCAAGATGTTGCTCATTCGACCTCTATTTCTTCAGCCCTACCATTAGGTTATTCGGGATCCGAAATCGGGAGAGCATGATGTCGCTTAGTAAACTAACAGGATGTGGGATGAGTAGTTCCAGCGTCGTAATTGTCAAAGGGTGCAGCATTCGTGATATATCTATTCATGGTCTATAAAGCTTACATGGGTTAGGGGCATGCCCTCTAACCTCGACGAGGAGCCGAAGTCCTGGGGCAGTGTTGACCAACAAAGCTCCGATCTTACCTCATACCACTTAACTCGCAGATGAAACTCAAGCATACCAAAATCCATTTCCAGTTCAAGAGCTGAAGTCTCGCTGCTCTAAGCTGAGCTCGGGCTGAGGGCCCCAGAGTTTGGGCTGGGGCGGGCTGGGCTTGGCCCACTTTCGGGATACATACCCCTGCGTCGACCACATTAATGACCACGCCCCTGTTTTGGGTCCCCGGTGGACTTTACTGTATCAAAGAATTCGACCTACGTTATGTACAGTATCCCAAGAGGCCTCTGTATGTATTTCACGCCATCACTGCCTAGACTTCTCACCGGTCAGACCCGAGAAGAAGTCATGCAAACCTACAGTCACAGCCAAGAGCTTGGTATCATCGGGATCAATCCAAGCGATCCTGTGACTGTGTGTGGCTATTTTCATGAATATTTCCAGACAAGCATCTTTGAAGGATAGATGATACGCAGGTTTCAGGTCTCGATAGGGGCATTACATGAAAGAAGGTTTTAGTAGAGAGTGGTAAGAACAAGAAACCACGATCTAATCTATAGATTCAGGTTTGTTGTAGAGGGTCCCATCCCTTAAGGCTAGTTCCATATCCCATTAATCCATGGATCCTTCGTATGCTTCTGTAAGTCAAGGATCAAAGCCTAAGGATGCTCAGGCTGACGTGGAAATGGAGTGAGTGAGTGATTAGGAGAAGTTGGAGACAGTTGTAAAGTCCTAGTGTCTTGGTAATATTCCTCTGGGTTCATGAAAGCGGGAGATTGCTCCAGAGGTTGTCTTTATCCGAGACGTGAGTAGAAGATCTGGCCAGCCAAATATTCCATGAGAGTTGGTCTCCTTAAACAGGCACAATGAAAGGTGACGATAAATCTGCCACGGGCAAAAGGGATCAATGCGTTGCAGCCCTAGCTACAAACCCGAGTACCCCCAAGCGGCCGCGTGAGTTTGACTCTGGACCTTAGGCCAAGAACCCCGTCATCCGCATTCTTAGCAATGGCCTGTTTCAATTTCTCTACGAAAGACGTGGCGTTAAACTGTAGACGAACGAAGAGGTGGAGAAGAAAGGATGGAAAAGAGCCCACGCTTGGCTGTAACCTTGCTGGACGCTACGAGCTCCTGGAGATCAGACTGAAGAAAAGAGGCTGGTTAACTGTATCCCTTCGTTTGGTGAGAAAGATGTGGAAGGGTTCCAACCATTTAGAAGAGTTACAGTAAAGGTCGAGAGATTTTGTTAGGGGAAGATTAAAGAAAGTGATGATATCGGCATTGAAGCCAGACTTTCAAGAATCGGGTATACATGGGTCAGGCAGAGCAGGGAACAACATTCCAACGCGCAGGGAAAGGCAATAATAATAAAGCGGAGTGTTCTAAATGTATCAAGGAAGAAAGAGCTGACCTGTTTCTCCCCTGTGCCAAGACGATCGAAGCCCAGAGCAGGTATCTCTACAGTCATGTCCGCTTTTGGGACTCTACAAGAGTGGTGGTCGACTTCACTTTTTCCAAAAGGTGTCTTGATTATCATCTTGTTTCCTTTTTGTTCGCTCATAAGAACATCAAGCAGCCCACCTTTGTCTTCCGCACGGGCACCGCCTCTATCGAGGAGCATACTACCAGTTTAATCCCTTTCCCGACAGCCCATCAAGATGATAAACGGCGTTGCTCTCCGTTTAAGTTCCTGGAAGACAAAATGACCCGTTGAGACTTTTAAGATTTTGAAGGACCTGCTTTTATTTCGCGCCCGTCCTCTAAGAGCCTTTTCGTCTCTTCGTACTCGAGGCACTGGATCATTCAACTGAGTTGATGATCCAAGCCTTATTGGTTGGTCGGTCCGCCCTTGTTCCGTTTGGTAGTGAAATAGTCTACAAAGCGGCTCGTATCATTGCTGCCCAAACATTGCTGCCCAAAGTTGTGAATCACTCGGGGGCGGCTAGAGTTTCAGATTCAGGTTGCGTTTCTGTTTCATATGTATATCAAGAGAAATAAGTGCTATGGACGCCATGAATCAGACTGCCGACCCGCCACCGATGAACCTCTGCAGCGTTTGCCAGCGCCTAGGGCCGGCGTTGCTGCGAAGAGCCCCCTCTCATCACTCCCCTTTGGGCCGCCGACAATACATCCCCCGGGAGAGCCGTTCGTACATACATCACAGCAGCTACTTGGCTCTGGCGGAAGCTGCCGAGAAAGGTTGCGATCTTTGCTCTCTACTACGGGAGTCTATATTGTCTGCCTATGTATCCGGATCTAGATGCCCCCGCAGGGAAGCAGAAGTGCCCTTCTTGAAGGCGAGCCGCGGCGATAAACCTTGCTGTGTGATCCAGACAAATGACCCAGGACCTGAGCTTGTGGAAAGCCTTACATTTGAAGTGCCGGACAAGCTCGAGACCTCAAAGGGACACACCAAGACGGCGAGAGAATGTATTTCGGTGGATCTCAAGTTGCAGAGGTTGCCGACAGGTAAGTTTCACACAACTGCCGCACAATGACTAGAAAAGTTCCTAATTTGTGACCAAGAAAACAATGCCTCTTACTCCCCTACCCTCAAACTCGACACCTCTCGGCGAGAGGTAACGCCTTCACCGAACTTCGACTGGGTGCGGCGCCGCATCCAGTATTGTTACCGAGAGCATGCCGGCTGCACGCTTCGGGAGCGTCCCGCACTGCCGACCCGGGTGATCGATGTTAGTTTCCCAGATGGGAAGACCGAGCCACGCTTGTGGCAGTCAGAAGGCAGCCCGGGGCGCTACGTCACCTTGAGCCACTGCTGGGGACATGGCAACAAGCATTTCACGACGACCAGTAAAAACTACAAACAGCTTGAAAAGAAGATCGAGATGGCGCAGCTGCCTCCCATGTTTCGGGACGCGGTCCTGGCCACGAGAAAGCTGGGCTACAAATTCCTCTGGATCGACTCGCTTTGCATCATCCAGGACAACCAGAGGGATCGGGAGGCAGAGTGTGCTAGGATGGACCGCGTGTACAGCGATGCCGAGATCACGCTGGGTTGTCTGTATGGCGGAGACAGCTCCTGCAGCTTTCTCCAGGATCGCACATCCATATGCAGGATGCCGCTGGCGTGGGAGTACAGCGAGCTAGGGGACGCCAAACCGAGGCGTGTCGCCGTCCATTCCTTTAGGTGTCCCGACTATTACGTTGTCAGGTCGGACACGGAAAGAAAGGTGTTCCTGGACACATCCAGCTCGTACGTAGAAGATAGTCCGCTGGAGGGCCGCGCGTGGGTGCTGCAAGAGCGGCTGCTGTCGCGGCGGACCCTCTACTTCTCGGAATGGCGGATGATGTTCGAGTGCCGGGCGTGCACCTGGTACGAGGACGAGCTGCATCCCGTGGTCCCGGAAGATATGAGCTTGCCGTACTTGCCGGACAGCAACTGGCATACGGATCCGCTTGCTCGGGCCGACCTCAAGAAGGCACAGTTCACCGAGAGCGCCTCGGTGCAGGACGCCAACACCTGGTACGCGGTGGTGGAGAAGTATACCCGGCGTGGCATCACCAACCCCTTCGACACGCTACCGGCCATCTCCGGCCTGGTCCGTGTCTACTGGAAGGCGCACAAAACTGACTACGTTGCCGGCCTGCTCAAGCACCGTCTTCCAGAGGACTTGGCCTGGTATGTGGGGGGTCAAACAGCGAGGTACAAGATTGATCCGAGCTCCAAATACACGGCACCCTCCTGGACGTGGGCATCGTCCCGGTTTAACGTCATATACGATCTGGAGCCGCACGGGAAACCCATGATGCTCAGCCCCCGAGCGTCGGAACCGTTGGCCGAGTGGAGAAGGTCTGTATCCGAGCGGATCAAGCTTACGGTTCTGAATCTTCGGGTCGACTACGCCACACGAGATCCGTTTGGTCATGTCACCTCAGGGACGATCGAAGTCGAGGGCCGAGTGCGGCTAATGAAGCCGTTTGAAGATCCGATGTACTACGAGTTTCATCCAGACGACCCGAAACGCCCGAGATTGGATTGGGACAAGGCCGACCTGCTGTGCCTGGCTGTCGGTACCGTCGGCTACGGGTGGGGAGCTCTCGTTCTCGAAGACGCAGCAGCAAAGCCAGCACCGTTGCTCGCGCCAGGACGACCCGTCGAAGATCGTGACCACGGGCAGGGTGGCATGTTTTACGGACGATCTTGGGGAGACACCGTGCCGCTGCGGGAGAGAAGTGTCTCCCTGGAGGGGAGACGATTTCGCCGCGTAGGTTATTGGCGATGCATCGGCGACAAGCAATTTCGGACCCCCGAATGTAATCCGTTCTGGGATGCACCAATGCGTAAGGTGACTATCGAATAAACTGACAGTCCCTGGAGCAATGCTGCAGCCCACATATATGACGAGGGGGGGGCAAACGAGCATGACGAACCAGCCCGCGATGGTGACCTCGATGTTGTCGGAAAGGATCTCGGCTTTCATTATGTCCTCGAATCTGAGCGACGCGCGCAGCGACGAAACAAATATGTCCGTGGCGTTGATGAAGTACGTAAACGAGGAGAACTGCTATCCTCCCAGGGCGTATTATCTGTTAGTGTACACCTGCCACGAGGAGGTTTCCAGGGGTATGGTCTACGTGGCGGTTTAGCAATTTCTAGGAAAGCACTGAGGGGATGAAAGCCTATCATGGAATTGTACGGCTTGTATTCGCAAGGCAAGTCGACGCGGTGGAGTGCATCTTTGAGGCCTGGGGTGTAATCGCGGCAGATAACGGAAAAGTGCACGTCTACCAAGTACAGCATCCACCATGTGCGCCTCCAGCTCTCTGCAAGAACCGGATTGAAAATTTGCACCGCATCTGCAAAGACCTTGATATTCATTCCGATGCTTTTAGCCTGTTCGATTGCCTGTGCTAGTAGCACATGCTCTTTGCCAAAGACAGCTGGATAGTCGTTTGCACGGTAAAGCCATCTACCAAATCGCTCGCAACTTGGTGCAGAAGGTGGCTCCGGGGTATATGATGGTCTGCGTAGAATAAACCCAATGTACTACATGGCAGAAACCTAGGGGTAAGGGTTGGGCGTCTGGTTGGCGATGCTGTCCTGAAGAGCTAGCCTCGGAAGGATAAAGGGATGGGCGCAGTGGAAGTGCTCGTAGTAAAGCTCCAAATGGGCGTCATCTCCTCCGCGGCCACTGTCGACGTAGGAATATGGGGTGAAGGCCTGGTGACAAGTGAGCGGCCCTGCAATGTCGCATTCGTGCTGAAAGGACAAGATGGGAGCCGATGCTTGTGTTCTGCGAGACGAGGCCGCTTTGGATTTTCCCCTGCGACGTGACTCCGGATACGAGCAACATCTAGACAGCCCTTGACACCGTGAACAGGAAGGGCACGTCGTATCGCATTTCAAATGTTGACTCCGGTAGGGCAGGCATGCCAGTGACGCGCGGGTATTCGAGTGGCCGTCCATAGGAGCAATCAACTGTGCAAGTGCTTACCGCGGCGCACATGTTTGGCGTTATTGCCATGCTAATTAGAGGTACGCCGTCATCGGCCTTCGGGATCCTTTTATCCACTCAAGACCCTGACCGTTAATCAGGCTGTACGATTTCAAGCCTCTTCTATTAAAAGTAAGGGATAATAAGTCTTCTTAGTCTTAACTGCTACTATACCTTCTTACATATCCTTTGAGTGTAGTAAGACGACACTTCCGTACCGGGCCCTACATGAGCATAGCTAAGGTAGAAATACATAGAGTAACGTTGAGTAGCCACTGATGATGCAAATTAGCTGCAGAAATAGGGATCGCTATAGAGTTTAATATATCTCTATATCGATCTGAGAAGTGTGAGGACATATCGCCATATAAATTTGTATGAGGCTTAATGTACATTAGAATTGCTATTTTCTAGTTGGGCCAAACCCTTGCTCGTGACCTAAGTGTCGCCTTACGACACTCAAAGGGATACAATTCAGTGCGAAGTTAATTTAAGCTTGAGTTAGCTTAAAGCTTCATAAATTGCCACTTATCACACAGGCCCGAAATTATGGGCCGAAACTCCGGGCCGACGCGTTGCTAAAGCCAGGTGGGGCCGCATGGTTGCTATGGCAATGCCCAGTCATCTCCGCTATCGTTCATGTTTTTATCCCGTCGCCACCATGTCCAGCACTACAGTAACCGTAAAAATTCGCGTCCACGGGTGGAGTGTGCAGCTCCTCGCCGGGCCTACAGGCATCAACTTTGCCGGGTTGTATGTGCACGACGGAAACAACTAGGGTAGGCTGGTCTTTGCGTATTCTCGAAATGTAGCTGGTTTAGAGCGAGAAAAACTCTCCCAGAATCGCTAGTCAACAAACCGCTAATACCGCATCTTTTGGGAGGGGGGAGGTGAAAGGAGCTACTCATAGTCTTGTGCGTCGTCCACGTACAACCTTTGGGGTTCCGGCCCGACCCACGGCATCGGATCCGGCGTCGACTACTCTCGAGCACTCCGGTCCTCGTCAAGTCTTGACCTTTTCGATCGATGATATTCAGCAACTCCCTCGCGCGACATGTGCTCGTCATCCCGTGGCACAATCGGCGAGCTTCCTCTAGAGAATCTCTGCGTACTGAAGTACAGGGACGAACCTGGGGATGCTGGAACTTTGCCGGAATTGCTTCCATCTATTCCCACCAGGATGAGCGCCGTCTCCATCGTCTAAAGAAGGGGACACCAAGCTCGACGCGAAGTGGTGGGCAACGATTTTCCAAGAGGACGAGGTCAAGCCATCAGAGGGATACCTCAGATGCTGGGTTCGTCATACGGCGATAGCCCACCACTTCGTTTATACACTTGAATGTATTAACTCAATTTTATAGAGATTATAAATCTAAAACATTCACCTTAAACCAAGGCAGGTAAACGTCCCTCGCCCAAGCTGCCAGCTGCCGCATCCCAGCAACAGCAGCGTAAATGTCCAAGTAATCCTTCGTCGTTCCGAATTGACTCTTGGTCCACAGCTTCGTCTTGCCATTCTCATACGTGGAGAGTACCAAGTTCCATTCATGGCCCTGCACAATGACGCCTGGGATGAATCCGAGCGAGGAGAGAATGGCAAGCCTCTGGGCTTCAAATTCTGCCCGTCCATCCTCTTCTGGAACCCCCTGAGCCCGCTGGAGCTTTTGGCCGACGGCCCATTGGAGGAATGCCCACTGCGAGGCGTGCCAGACGCCAACCTGCAATTGAGCCGTGTCCCAGTGAACGCCGGGTTTCTTAGTCTCGATGCTCAATACGAGTGGACGTGTACTAATGGGCATGAAGTCGGTGTGATTGACAGTCTCGGTTGGGGTGGTGCGACTAAATTCTGCTATGGCGGCGTTTATTGCATCATCTTTATCGAAGGAAGCGTAGACACAGATATCGACCATCTTGATCGGGGATGAATTGAGCTTGAACTGTCGATGTGGGCGGGCGGTGGTACTAGCATAACCAAATTAGTGACGTTTATCTCGGGTGTGAGCTGCCCAGGCATTACTCACCAGCTCATGGCACTAAACAAATCGCATCTTTCTCCGACATCATTCTCGAAGATGCTCTCAAGAAGTCGCAGTTGAACCTGGCTGTTCCAGCTCGTCTCTTCGTGGTTGTACTCCTGGCACTCTTTGGCCTTGTTCCATATCCTTTCGACCTCTTTGAACGTCGGTACTCGACCAGGCAACGTATCCACTTGGCCAGCGGGTTGGAAAGAGTATCGCCAGCGGCTGAGGTTTAAGTGTCGTGCTTCAAGTTCGTGCATGATGTGCGACTTTTCCGAGTCCCCCAAGATATCAAGACCACGCCCTGTATCATCCATAGAGCTGATTAAATGGCGGGCGAGTTCAGGACACTGATTAACGCTGAGGGATTTGAACTCAACACCAGATTCGCTCAGCTGTAACCTCATCATCTGCTTCTTGGGCGAAGAGGCTCCCGATGCCATGGAGCTGGACGCGGACAGGGGCTGGGAGAGGGAAGCAGAGGAACTCGGAGCAGCACGGGCGCCGGGTCGAGGGGTCGCGTCTACGTCGAGAGGTACACCGGGACCATCGTATTCGCGTCGCCGTCTCTTGTTGGGCGTCGAGGCCATTTCGTGATTGTTGTTGTTGGTTTGGTTGGACGTGGGGGGGCTCGTGAGCTGCTCCGGTTCGTTCGTCGCAGCCGCGAGCTTTCGTTTGCGGGATCCTTCGGATGGATGATTGACGAGATCTGGCAGGTTTTCAAGCCACGAGATGATGGAGTCTCCAGCATTCATAATGGTGGTGACGGGTGTTTAGATTCGATGTCTGGCATGTCGTTGGGCTGGATGTTGGTGTGTTGTGTTTCTTCTGGCTTGGGTGATTATTGATGGGGAAACGTAGAAGTGGGTCCGACATGTTCTTAGTAGACATGTGCGGGATGCCGGAGTTTGACCGGGAGCATCAATGTCCAACCCGGCAGCTCGCGCGAAAATCAAATATATTTATTTAGTGGGTCTAGGATGGCTAGATAGACCCACTAAATCCTTTCGTTTCCGAGTTACACTGGGCGAAATGGTTGGTGACAAGATCCCCAGCGGCCTCCACATTTCCGCCTTAGATGCTAGGCATCAAGCGACGTCGAGTCCCTTCCGCCACACTCATCCAACTTCAGACGGCATGCAACAGCTTCCCATGCCATAACATCTATGCCATAACATCTATGCCATAACAGCCATGCCATACACACCACCCATCGACAATACGCCAACTTAGCACCAGGGCACCGAGCACGTGGTCAGGCCCTCGTCCTCCTGCTTGGCCGAAGTGTTGGCAAAATGCTCGATATTTCCACCTTTGGGGCTGGCTATAGATACATTGCTACCAAGGCCGCAAGTGCAGCGGTTTCAGTAGCCAAAAAAGAGGCTCAAATCTAGAGAAGTAGCGGTGAAAGACGTGATTGAAAGGTCAGGGGCGTCTTGGGGCAAGGACTTGGTGCAGGACTGGGAGTGCAATCAAGGCTCTGGTGCATGGATAAAGGCCATCAGTTGATATATTCAAGGCTAGCTTGACTGTGATCACTTTATCGGAGAATCAGACTTCGAACCAGAGGTTGCAGCTGGTACGGATAGACGCGGAAGAAACACGGAGGGAGCGCTCGCCGATCAATAACACGGATTCTTTCCGTCACTAGTAAACCCGGCTTGACTATGAGTACCGTATTAGCTAGAAGGTTCCCGCGATGGTTGCTAATCTCTTGGAGAATGATTAAGTTCAGTGTCGGCGTAACGATTGCCCATTTCTCACTAGTCTACCATGCATCGATTCGTCGTCAAGATAGCCGGCAGCTTTCTTGGATGTCCTTTTGTCAATGCGAACAACCTTGTAGTCCTATTTCCGCACTGTGCAAGGCTTGAACATCTTCTTGTATGATCGCAAGTCTGTCGGCAAGGTTTACTCCTCTGGTTTAGACCTCAAGGCTGCAGTACTTTGGGACAGAGCTCAACGCTGGAAGAGCGTTGGAGATGAGCTGCCGTGACCATGAAGTAGAAACACGGGGAGATTCCGATTCAAGGCTATCAATGCTAAGCAAGACTGGCAAGGCCAGCTGGTCTTGGCCTCTTGGGCTGATTATCACAGCCCTTCCCATTGGCCCCCGCGTCTCCTAAACATGCACCCCGCCTTTTGTCGTTAGCCCCCTATCCCAGGTCTATCTAGGGTACCTTGAATCCTTATCCGTGCGATCCGGCTGCAGCGTAGACGTGAACAGGATGCGTGTGTATAAGGGGCTTCTTGTTGGTCTTGAAAAGTTGAAATACAAGCTGCTTTCCCACATCTATCGCCGTACGTTTCAGCAAGAGAAACCTCATTCTTTCAACCTACTCAGGTCTCTTCTCAGCAGCCGTGTCCCAGGGTATCAACCTTTCCTTCACCGAGACTTGGCGCGATTACACCATCACAAATGTCTGCTCTATTTTGGGCCCCTTGTTGCCGTTGGCCTTGCTGAAGTGCCAATCCTTGGCCGTCGATATACAATGGCAATGACAAAAACCTCTCCATGAACTGCTGCATTTGTACGTCCAGTCCGTTGTTTCCATTCAACTCTGCACTAATCATTCTTAGCGGTCTGTATCAACCTCTGCTATGGGACCTTGTATGCGTATTACAGAAGTGTTTCCCTCTGTCCATGGTACGATGGGAAACGGCATTGCGGTTTCTCTCCACCGAGTAATGGGCTTGATCTCCGCCGTCATTGCCGTCACCGCTGACACTGCAACCGTCACACCGCTCTATATCTCAGCCACTTTGTTTCTTATCTTGGCAGTTGTGTCGGTTATTCTTCCGTTCGAACCATACGGCCGAAGTACATCCTGAGTAGATTGGGTCGATGTGAGACTGTCGAATCATAAGGAAGCACATGTATGCTATGCACTTCAGAAAATTTGTAGTCTAGCTATAGAAGGATGATGCTCATGTGGCAACAAGGACCAGTCTGTTGAAGTTCCCTTAGCGACCAGATCTTCCGGTGCAGACCACGAAATATCTACCTTCATGCCTCGTAATTCGATCACCTTCCTTCTCGTAACATATTTAACTGCATGGTCGATAATCCCATTTCAGAGCTCAAAAGCTATTCGAATCCCACCAATTCATATCCATAGTGAATTTTTCTCCTCCAGGCATCAAGTGTTCCCAAAGCCCCCATGCTAAATCGCCCACGACCTCGCGGTCACTCGCGCCCACGCCTTGCGCCGAGTTCCCTGTCTCTTCTTGCTGCATGCTTGTTCCCGCTGGGGAGTCTGGGCAAGCTGCCCTTGATGTCAGCCAAGCCTGAGGTGAAGCGTAGTGCGAGGTAGACTCGCGCATATCCGTTGGGGACGTGCGTATTTCTGAGCGAGGTAATACAGCATACTCGACCCATCACCACTTCCCCAAGGGTCTCTGCCACATGTTCTATCGCCAGAATAGCTCGGGAATTGGGGTGCAGCTATATCTAAGAGAATCCAGATGAGAGGCATCTTGGCCAGCACTGGAGTAGATTTCAGGTCCTTTTGATGGGCCGATGTATCGACCAAATCGATGAACTAGTCTAATGCTTGCTCCTATACTTCACAATGTCAGCAATAGTCGACCAACGCACTACTCCAGTAAAGAAATACCAGCAATTGTCTTACAAGCTAGCCAGTGAATGGCCATTTGCGTGATGAGGGTTCTGCAGATTTCCAGATTCTCCAAAGACGAAGCTCGCAGTTGAGTGTTGCTGATGCGTATCCAATATAGGTGTAATGCACTAACGATGACTACCGCCTAAGCAAAGAATGGATCAGCCAGCTGAAGTCCCTTCTTGCCAGCCATCCTGATCAACCGCGAGATCCAGGTGCAATTTCGGAGAGCTTTTTCGTAGGATGCTCTTCAGAAGGTATTGGCACCTAGTTTTTGTCTCGGTGCCTCGGCCATTACCGAGTAGAGGAAAGGGTGGTTGAGCACGCAATGAATGGCATGATAGGCCACTTACACCCTAAGCCACGACAACCAGTCCAATCGGTTGTCCTGCACCTCTTGGGGAGAGAGACGCGGATGATTGATCGAGTTGTAGCTCAGCGAGGTGGGATACGTGATTTCAACTTCCAACAGGCGTGAACAGAGTATAGCATAATCCGAGTCTGGCTGCCACGAACCTTTCGCCAATCCTCAAATGCACTTGGACACGGATAGCCTTATATCTCCTGATATCTCCCCAGAGACTGCATATTTTGAGGGATTGCGACCAGATGTTGGCAGGAGGTTTTCTATGGCCGATATAGGGTTCTTGAGGGAGTGGCCAGTAAGTACAGACAATTCCAAAAGGGTTTTGGGAACCGGTATGGCTGGAGACTGACGGTACGCAGTGCGTTCAAATTCTTGCCTATGCTGGAGGAACACGTCTCCGGCGGGTTGAAGCGGCGTTTTCCTGAAGACCTGGCAAGAAGATGGAGGTTTCGGACAGAATACCAGGGCAAGGTTGGTGTGTTTGAGGGCGACGGAAGTCGAGGGGGACCCGCGCGAACAGAATTACCATCTGATGAGATTAAGGCAATACTTTGATAGGTGACGTGTTCCAGAATGTTTGAAACCATAAATATAGCAGAATTACAAAACCGAGAGCTATTTTGGCCTGAATTAGGAGCAGCGAGTTGCCTCCTGATCGATGGATGTAACTGGGCGTTGCAATGTCCTTGACACCACAGTTCAAGCGTGTAAAGGTAACTGCGTTATCACCACGGCACCAGATCTTAAGTTTTACGAGCATACTCCACCAGCAATAACCTCTTTTTGACCTTAATAAATGATGACAAGCTTCAGCCGCATGTCTTTGCTCTGCTTTCTCAATCATTGCTGCGAGTACGCTGAGTTAATCCCTTGAGCACAATTGTCTTTGAAACCAAGGCGGATTGGGTAAGCTGCATGAAGCTTTCTGCTGGTATCAATCCCGCTCGGAGAATCCGCCCTCAGTCCGTTTATATCATTCACGGATTAGCAAAAAGCGGGCGAGGACGGGTTTCCCGTGGGGAATGCGCTGGGAGCGACCCGTCTTTTAGTCGACGACCTGTTGTGGGTGAGCAACTTATCTCTGCGCATTATAAAGTATATGCAGAAAGTGTGTCTCTTTGTTGAAGAATTAGTTAGTAGTCATCAATACAATGTCAACGATCCATTTCGATGTTGCCGTCCTCGGCCTCGGCGCCCTCGGCAGCGCCGCAGCGTATCACGCAGCCATCAAAGGAGCCAACGTCATCGGCTTCGAGCGGTTCGACTTTGGCAATGTCCACGGATCTTCGCACGACACATCGCGCATCGTCAGGACTTTATACGGAGCGCCCGAGTACGTGGCGCTCGCCTGAGCCGCCTACAAGGGTTGGGCAGACCTGGAGCGGAGAAGAGTCTACATGCTGACCATCACCGGAGGCGTCGTCTTCTTTTCCAAACCCGAGGAGTCCACCGGCCAAGCGAAGTCGCTGGACACCAACGAGTTCGAAAAGAGCACGAGTGCTGCCGAATTTACTAGGAGTCTCGACGCAAACGGCATTCCCTACGAACTCCTTGATCCCGAAGAGGTCAACAAGCGCTGGCCCGAGTTCAATATCCCCAAAGGTGTGAAGACGGTTTGCACAGCCGATTCAGGAATCGTTCATGCCTCCCGGTCGGTCATGGCGATGCAATACCAGGCTCGTGTTCACGGGGCTGTGTTGAAGGAGAAAACACGCGTCGACCGTATAACTCCAGACGGCAGTGGCGTGGCGATCGAGACGTCCCAAGGTCCATTCCACGCTGCCAAGGTGATCCTGACGGCTAATTTGTGGATCAACAACCTCCTTACTCCTCTTGGTGCAAAAATCCCTCCCACAGTCATGCAAGAGCAGGTGACCTACTTTAAGCCGACATATATATCTCCCTTTCACAAGACCAAATTCCCTGTTTGGATCTGGGCCGGTGACAAATACTTCTACGGGTTTCCGAGTTACGGAAGCCAACCATCAAGGCAGGCCGTAATACATCCAATAACTTCATGAAGTCCGAGGAACACCTTCGTTCCTTCTAAGTAGCTGCTCGACGAGCTAACGTCCTTTGTCGATGGTCTCATACCAGCCAAGGGCCAGACGCTCCGCATGGTGACTTTCCAATACGCTATAACGCTGAACCGACAGTTCATCATTAGTCCGTTGAAGAGGCATAAGAACATCATCGTTGGTTTGGGTGGAGGACACGCTTTTAAATTTGCTCCTGCCATCGGTCGAGTTATGGCTAAGCTCGCTATTGAGGGGACAACGACGGAGGATATCTCAACATTTCGCATCCCGAACACAGGTCTAAAGAGCAAACTCTAATTAAACATTAGCAAAAGAGGAATCCTAAACGCCTTCGGGAAGGTTGCACGCTGGAAGACTTTGTTCCGAGCTGGTGAAGATCTTCCTCGCCAACAAAAACTCCTCCATTACACGAGAGCAACATTGTCATCGTTCAAAGTCTATAAGTGCGAGGGCGCACCCGTGGACTAGGGATACCTTGATAACGTCGGCCTAAAAGACTGTTCAGATCTTTTTGTTTTTAGGTGTGCTTGCAAGTCCAACGATCATATAAAGAAGTCATTGAATGGATGAATTCTCGTGGCATTAAATGCATGATTCATTGCGCACTACCAACTGAGACGGCCGCCGACGCCTTGAGAACATTAGCTTGAAGCCACGGCCAATATGTTGTTTTATTCCAGTTCGTGAGATATTGCAATACACTAAACTAAATATGTAATAAAGCCCAATTGCATTATTTGTACCTCCAAAACATTTTACTGTCCACAAGATCTGTCTATTGCTAGCATCGCATTTGGCAGGAGCGCGTTGGAGTGTGGATGGACGCCACTACAACATACCGCTTTTGTTCTCTCACGAGTCAAAGCTATAAAGTATCACTCATGGCCTTGTATTATGAGGCCGGGTAGATAATCGGGTCCATCCAGTGTGTCACCCGAGTCACCAACAAGCTTGGTCAGTAGCGTCCATTGTGAGGCAAGCCATACGCTAACTTATAACCTTGCGACCTCCCAGTCTTCTCCCGGCACTCTCGTTTCGATAGAGATACATATCGGTCGACGTTGAAGCTTCTTATAATGTGTATGATTGATCCTTTAAGGCGGAAGGAAATGGCGAACCTGATTAATTTGTTTTAGAGAATTAGGGTTGATATATATGCAATAGTCGACCATCTTAAGGTCTGCCTTTGTGATTGGCCGGTATTCAATCCGTAACTTGAGCCGTTGGACCATGGCACGAACTTAATGAGCTAATGATCGGAAATCAGCACAGTTTTGACCAGAAGGCGAAGTCAACTCGATCGTCTCTGATCTCATCCCTTAAATCTCGCAACGCCATGGCAAGAACCGCCTGGTGGACTTTGGCGTTCCAGATAAACTCGGAATCGCCGTCCGCGGGACATTCTCGTGCAGACCGTATGATCTTGCGAACCATCATGGGCCTTGGAGTTTTGCCCTATTGTAGTTGTGGCGCGTTTGCATCACAGAAGCACGAATCATCGACCACCTTAAACAAGTGGCCTTCCTCCTGACCCCTCGCAGCACGGATGGCGTCATTCATCACTGGCGAAATTGTCCCGATTCCTCGTGCGAGCCGGGCAAGATCAAGCAGTGTTCGTTCAATCGCTCACTCATGCGCTTTGTTGGTGAAGATCTGCCGTTCGTTGACGTAGTCTCGTTACCACGGAACGTTGGCGTCTTGTCTATACTAAGAGAAAAGGGATCCTCCATGGCCAGGCGGACACGTATAACTCGGGTGGATGCATGGGCTGCGGTATTGGATGAATATCATGAACAGCATCTGCCGGCATTGAGACGCGCGCTTCGGAGTTGACGCTGCTCACCGATTTCTAAGGACAGGCCCATGCGACAGACTTCCTTCAGGAATATTTCAGTACGCTCGCGCGTAAACCTAGTCCTTCCCGCTTCTATCAACTAGCCGCTTTCGGTGACTGTTAATGAATTTCAATCATTGGATGTTGTCAGGTAACTTTAAAATACAAGTTGCTATTTCTTTCAGGCTATAAAGTAACATTTCTTTTAAAGACCCCTTTTAAAGATCCCTTACAGTGGCACCAGCCTATGACATCTTTGGCTGCGTAATCTCGATGGCCTGTTCAAGCGTCCGGCTAATATACTAGGATGGGGCTCCAGAAAGTCGCTGTTTTTCTGAGGGATGTTCGGAAAGCGATTGAGTTAGAATAACACCTTATTGTATAGTTCCTTTTACAGCGCTTCCATAATTCCAGAAAGGAAATCTCTGCATTAGGTCCATAGGAGTTTCTCGTGGGGGTGGGTCGGGACGTGCAGACCATGGACATGCACCATGTCGATGACGGTTGGGTGCATCGCTCAATCTGGTTGCACAACTGTTCCATTTAGACTAAGCCAAGGTGAATGTAGTAGTGATGTTTCCAGGAGCAGTTACAGTGACTTACAGAACTGCAACCAGTTTAACCACATATTTTGGTGAATGGCAAGCCAACAACCAGGTACAGCGGCTGTATGGAAGACGTTGCGGCTCGGATACAGAAAGTTAATTAACGTTAGAGCTGAATATAACTTGAAGCATGATGCCGACATGGTACTCGAGACTCAAACTGATTGACGTCCGGTAAAGGAGGAGGATTCAATTGAAGCGGGCTGCGACAGCCTCGACCAACACAACGAGAGACATGGCGTTCCGATAGCGCTCCGAGGGGCCATACCGGATACCGGAGCCTACAGCACCGCCTAAAGCGCAGCAGTCGACAGCGGGCGCCGATGCCACGGGGCACTCAAAAGGGCGTTGCGAAGGGCGAGCTGGAGTTGTTGAGGCGAACGCCCAGTAGGCCTGGTCCCTGTCAAGGTATTGAGTTGACGCCGGTGAAAGAAACGTACCCTCGAAACGCCTGGTTAATCGAGATGCGTCGGTCAAGGGTCTCCCCTGTATGCAAGTCAAGCCAACATCGAGCCGCTCGCGCAGCAAGAATAAGGCACCCAACCGCCTTGAGCGGAATGATGCCAATCAGGCAAACTCGTCTACTGGAGAGTATTAGTCACCTGATTCATGTCGCATACAAGGAAGGCTGCGCGTTCAAGGAAGAGGGGTAATGCAACTTCTCTTCTCTTCTCTACACACAACATCCATCACCCGCCTCACTGCCACCATGAATGTGAACACCATGAATGTGAATCGATCACGCTTCGCCGATGCCAACGACGTCGACGAGGTTACGAGGGTCTTCGTCGAGGCCATGCAAGACGATCCAGCCTGGCCGTATCGATTTCCTCACCGCAAAGAGCACCCCGAGCAGCATTTCGAGTGCTGCAAAGACCTCATGCGCCGCCTCATCTCCCCAGAGTACGCCGACTGGTGTGTCCAGGTTATCGAGGTTCCCTATGGCCCGGGCTGGAATATCGTGTCCTTTGCTGTCTGGGACATGTCCTACCTTCGGAAACGCGTCTTTGGGGCTAATTGCGTGCTCAAATCTCGTCAGTGCATCCCCCTCCTACAAGTTCAGACCTGTGAGCCTGACCATCCGTATCAATCCAGCACTCCAAGACAACGACGTGGAATGCAGCGGTCGAGAGGACATGGACCCCGGCCATGTCAAAGCCTTCCAGGACGCAATGAAGGAGGGAGCTAAGAAGTACTTCAGCCAGTTCGGCATCGACCAAATCAAGTTGCAGATCTTGGGGACACTGCCCGAACATCGCCGTCGGGGTTTCGCGAGGAGCCTTTGCGACTGGGGGCAGAAGAGGGCGCTCAGAGACAGAGCCTCTTTGACCTTGTATGCAAGTCCAGGTGGCACACAACTCTACCGTCGTCTGCGGTTCTCAACTCTTGGGGACCAGACTATCCAGGCTCCTGGGGAGGAGACGTCTTTGACGCTGAAGTGTATGGTCTTTAACCCTGTGGTGCCATTGGACTTCTGAGAAGGAGTAATTCTATACATAATTGTTCCTTTTCTCTCAGATAGCAATAGAACGTGATGCAATGTTTTTAAGAATATTATAATCATCACCCGTCCTGCGTCCGACTCTTGGCATCCTGATCCCAAAACTCGGCGAGTAAGCACCGTGCTGCAATCTTGTGCCGTGAGGTCGATGAAACCGTGGCGGACGCCACACTTGTTGTTTGGACCGGTGAAGGCCAGCTGAGGCTGTGTTGCTACGTCATTCAACATGAAGTGTCCTCGTCATTGTTGTTGGCCTGATTTGCCAACGCAACAGACGGTGAGAGGCTAAGTGATTTAGCCAACGCGTAGCGCGCGTTCTCTATCCAACATTGTCAGTAAGCTCAGTCTTCTTGTAGAAAGGTTCAATACAGGTCCATTGTAATTGAACTGTCTGCCGCTGTTAGACAGGGCAATTAAACTATAGGGAGACGGGAGGGTACGCGAAAGCGACACCGTGGCCAGGGTGGCAAGGTTAGGTGACAAAGGAGCATAATCCTTGTCCGTCGGAGATGCCGCATGTCCTCCCCGCTGCAAGAGACGGAATTGAAATGTGGAGGGCCTCTCACAGTGCCTGGAGATCGGTTGGTTGGGTGGTCGATTACCTACAGTAGCGTGTCCGCGTCGCCCTGTTCCAACCATGCACATCCTTACTCTTATTTTACAACGTTACTACTCCGTAATAACTAGACTAAACCTTCTATTGTTCTAATGGTGTACTAACCTAAAATAGACTACACGTAAAAAGATGTAGATATCTTTACCTTGATTGTCTCTGTCAATTGATGACTTGGGTAGTTAATAAAGGCTGGTAATCATTCCTCCATCTTCCCCAGTTCCCAGTTCACATCCGCCAAAAGCGCATGGCTATTCCAGGGGGTGACACAACCATTCCAGTATGGATCATGGAATAGATCCTTGAAGTGGCTTTCCTCGTCGTACACCCAAACGGCGTTCTTACCGTCTGAGTCTCGTCGCCGCTTCTTGCGACCATGCTCCTCCGTTTCGTCCAATATATACCCCGTGTCTTTTCCCAGTCCCGTTTGGTCAGCTAGACTGAACGCGTGTTGGCGTGAACTTGAGGCAGACGAGCCGTCTGCAGTCAATGGCGCGACGTCGCGGGCGAAGCGGTGCACATCTCCAGCAGGCTCATCTGCTGCCAGCCGTGTCTGCTTTGAAGGGTCCCCGGGAATGCTCTGCGGCGCATCGTTGCCCGTACTCGTCACACTGGGGATGATCGGAGTGTGAGACCCAGACCCAAACGGCGAGATGGAATTGGCGTGGTTCGACAGAGGTGGAGCAGCAGTCGGAAAGTAACCCCATTGAACCGAAGTTTCTCTTAGGCTACAGTGGCCGAATGGTTGGGCCATGGAGCTCGGAAAGCCGCACAAGGCAATTGACCCAGGTCACGAAGCGATGCGGTACTGTGGCCGCTCCCTGTCTGAGGGTTTTTTTCAGTCTTCCGGCTCAATCCCGAGTCCCTCCGTCTGACAACAAGTGTGAGTTATACAAGATAATCTAGATCCAGCAGAACCGCATATATGCGATTGAACAAGCGGATTGCTAGGAAATCACATGTGCGCTGCTGAACAAGCCGCAGGACAACTGATATGTGATCGCAAAACACCAAGCAAGTTAGTGAATAGTGGAATAGGCAGCAGTCATAGAATAGGTATAAAGAGATGGGCTAAACCTATCTCTTATTAATGAAACTCGATCTTCTTCCCATCTCTTTCTATCACCATTACTTCGCGATTACACTACGATACGGTTGCCAAAGTGTGGCTCACACCCTGGCTGGTAGAGAATCTCGCGTAAGCTTTGCTCTACCATAACCTTTCTACCACCACCACTTTTCTTCTTCCTCTCCCACTAAAACTTCATCAGCCTTTCACCTAGCCATTATTTCTCACTAACCTTACTATGGCTACAACATCGCTAGGCGAGGCGTCGCGGGGCGAGGCGTCGCGAGCTATTGAGTTCACAACTATTGGGAAGCTCTTTGATGAGATCTATTGTACTGTTGGAGATATGCTCCTTGTTCGTGGTAAGTAATTCTCTATAGATACCCCTTATTCTTTTTGCTAATCTTGTTTTAGGTGTATCATCTCAGCAATTTGCTGACATCGAGAACGCAAGAGAAGAACGAGGAAGGAAGTTTGGGGTCCATCGCTTTAATGCTGATACTAAGACCCTACTCATCACTATCCCAACCAGCTTACATGAAGTACTTCATTCATGGATTTGGGATGAGACTCGTGATACGATTTCTCGAATGGGGTTACGTGATTCGTGGAAGACAATAGGCCACGAGACTCTTCGATTGACACAGAACCCCCCTGGTGGTGATGGTGGAGAAAGCGATTCATCAGGAGGTCCAAATCCAGAGCGCAATTATCTAGGAGCTTGGCCAACCTTAGTGATTGAAGCAGGGTATTCACAGACACTGCCAGGGTTGAGAAACAAGATGAGATGGTGGTTCAGAGCATCAGATCACCAGGTCAAGATCATTCTTCTGGCTAAGTTCGAGCGCAGCACAAGAAGCATCATCATCGAGAAGTATATCGAGGTCCCTCAGATCCGACCAGGCGCCACCAGGACGCGGGCAGCAGCTCGAGCTATGCAGCTTGAGCCTACTTGCACCCAAGTCATCACCATTACAGAGGATCCCAGCAATTGTATGTTGTATAATGTCACTAGGGGGGCTTTGCGACTTGAGTTTCACCTCTTATTCTTACGACAACCACGTCAAGAAGAAGGAGAAAGCGATATTGTGATCCAGCGGCTTCAAGTTTATGCAGGAGATGTCTGGCGTATGGTAGCTTAGCTAGGATGACTCACAATGGATGAGGGCGGCAAGGAGGGCGTCGGAGGCACTGTCTTTGGCCGTTGAGGAGGTCATCCCGGTCATACAGGCCATCTCGGTCATGCAGGCGAGGCGGAGGCAGCCTCGCGGAGGAGCAGACTGGGAGGGCGAGGCCGGAGGCAAGCGAGATGTGAAGGCAGCAAGAAGGATGAGGGACGGGGGTTGAAGGAGGGAGCTGGGGAAACGGGAGAGCGCCTCAAGCTAGGATGAGGTTGGAGGAGGTTGAGCTTCGCTTACCAGGGACGCACGGCCGATAGCAGCGAGTTGGGGGAAGGAGGGATTGATAAAGAGAAGAGAGATGGAGATGGAGATGGAGAATGTGAAGAGCGCCGATCAAAGGGGAGCAGACCGGTCAACCAGTGGTTTGTGTTCGTCAATGACAGAGGAATCGGGGCGAAGCGAGACGGGCAGCGACAGGAGTATCAGGGAGTATCAGGGAGTATCAGGGAGTCGTTTTAGTCTTTATTGTTACGGTTTAATAACGAAATGACCATATTGTATAACTAGAAAAACACATCAGTAATCATTCATGAAGAATAAAAAGATAAAGGTAGACAAACTAAGCGGTAATAGTAACCAGCTGAGTGTCGATGGTGCACAATTGGTGCTTAACTTGACCCATACGCGCGTCGAGTTGACCCAAGCGCGCCTCGAGGGCGTTGTGCGTTGTACGTTGTGTGTGTGTATGTCCCGAGGCGCAAGAGGTGCACGATCTGCGGGTATGGATGGGTGCTATTATACCATGGCAAAATATTTAAATGGAGAAACGGACCTACCTGCTCGCCGAGTTGTGGCTTCGAGATCGACCACGCCACTGGTAAGTCGCCTTCGTTTCTCTAGGTTGGACTTGTTGTCTAAGTCTAGGTTGGGGATGCTTAGCGCCTCGTCTCCATCTGCGTCGCAGGAGTCTTGAAAGCGTTCAAGCCAGGCTTCAACGAGTCGTCGGCTATGCCCACCATATCAGCGCATTGGTGTGGTTGAGACTCCGTAGGTCGTAACCAGAACTGTGAGGATCAAGGCGCAAGGTCATGTTGTTGTGTTGGATAAGAAGTTCGTTCAAGTCCAGGTTAGGGTTCAGGGCTTCACTGAGTGTTTAGATAGCTCAGGCTATAGAATATCCTAGGGAGGGGGGGTTAGGTTAGGTATTTATGCATACAGCCTTCTCTCTATACGCATCGCAGGCGTCTTGAAAGCGTTCGAGCCAGGCTTCAACGAAGGTTCTCGTGCCACCGGCCACGCCCGCCATATCAGCGCATCGGAGGATCAAAGCCCAAGGTCGCTTTGGCCGTTCCCTCCGCTTTCTTGCTGGGGCGTGGGGTAATCCAGAGAGGAGCTTGTAGGCGATGAGATGAGTAAGTGGATCGAGGTATCGAAATGTCTGCATACCACCCACCCACCTCGGATATAGAGACACTGGTGAGGGTTAGTGTTGCCTGCTCCCAGGATTCAGAACCCGAGATACTGCATAGCATTTCCAAACCCCGGATTACACGCTCTTTGCGAACCCATCCTCTTGCCACAAGCAACAGAAATCCCCGCCCGCACTTCTTCTCCTTGGCCGACGACTCCGCTATGGACTTGTTCTAATTCCCGCCGCCAATTCTCCTGATCTAGAGTCCCACTCCGTCAAAGACGCGCTTGAGCTCCGCCTCGTACCGATGGCATTCGTCCACCTTGCTCTCGACGACCTTGGCAGCATCCTCAGACCAAAATTTAGACAACAGCTCCTCCTCCTTGGACAGCAGACGAGACGAAAATCTAGGACAGACGTGATCGGTAAAAAGGGGATATATCGCATTAATCGACATGACGCTGTGCCAGAACCACACGCCCCCCGACTCCCAAGACTCTCGTATAATCCGGGCCAGTGAATAGTCATGCGCGGCTGCGGCCTGACCCTCTTCCTCCTCGAATATCTTCATAAACTCTTCTCGAATCGTATTAAACTCGACCAGCTTCTCCCCTTGTATTTCGTCGATGGCACATCCTGTCAACCAGTACGGCACGGTCATTTTCTCCGCAGGCAGAGCACTCACCCACTCCAAGTCTATAAGAGAGGTTATATTCCAATCATCATCGACAAAGATATTACTGGCATGCAAGTCGCCAAGCTGGAGAAAGAAGGGCCCATTTCGTAGATCCTGTCGAACGTAACGGTACGCAAGAGCGCGGAGCAATACCATAGCAGCCATCTCGCCACGGCAGTCCTGATGGTCGCATATTGCGTTTGGGTGGCTGATAAAACGCTCATCGTGCAAGGTAAACAAGTCTGCTATGAAAGGCTCGGTGGACAGGTATACATTATTTCTCTCCATAGTCCTGGGGGTGCCTTCGTTTTCGAGAATCATCATGGAGCAAGAGAGGGGCCGGTTCGTCAGCGTGACTGTCCCGTCACGATGGAACCGAAATGAGCTAATCTGCGGCTGGGGAATGCGTGCAAGGGAGAGCATCAGTCGAGATATCCCACGAAATAGTCTCTGTCTCCGAGCGGGGTCTGAGCGGTGCTTTTCCCAGGTAATCGAGAGCATCTGGCTAGTATCCGAACCGACATGTTCAAGCAGCATGTACGCCGCGGATAGGCGGTGGGTTGTTGGGTGGCTGGTGTAGCGTGACAGCAGGGCTGGGTATCCAATAAAACGGCGGAATAATCGTCGCAGGTAGCCCAGAACGCGAACGTGTAGCGACCGGTGTGCTTCGTGTGTGAACTGCAGGCCGGCTGTTAGCACCGAGGAACACGGGAGGAAGGCCAGGAGTTGGGCGAGACGCACGTGGCCATGGTGGAGAAGCCGAAGCCGTAAAGATGCGGAATGCGAATGTCGGGGCATCTCTCCTCCATCCACGCGTATGTGCCCAATTCACAGCCCATCTTCTCATTGATGCTACCAGAATATCGGGCTTCGGCGAGTTTGTGGGGCATGGCGCAACGCAGGACGAGCTTCCGGCACGAGCCAGGCGATTGGACCTCGATGGGTATGCACACATTGAAGTTGCCTCGAAGCCACTGTTGCGGGAGGGCGATGGTGCAGGCATCACCGTCGCGGAGGCCCAGGTGGTGTTTGGTGAGGGCGCGGATCGTGCTCTTCTCCCCCCAGAGCTTCCGGTAGAGTGTCTCGGTGGCGGCAACGTATCCTGCCTCCTGGATGATGTTCTGGTCCGTGTTGAGAGCCGATTGGTACGTCATCGGGGGGCGGTTCAGCAGATCGATGGTGGGCTCCGCGGTCCTGGCCTCGGGCAGCGTGCTCGCAGGGGCGGATGCGGCGTCCATGGTCGTGGTAAGGTCGACATGGCCATGGCCATGGCCATCGGGGGAGGGAGTGCCCTAGACGCAAACTGGATTCCTGAGGTCCTAGGCCAAGATTACCTAAGCCAATCACGCAGTTCTTCTACTTTTCGGTAAGCGAGGAGTATTGGCTTTTTACAAGGACAGAACTAATATTAAGGGCATGAGAGCGGAGCAGAATCCCTACATTGGAGAACTCGCAGCAATTGCATATGCCTTGAGGCGATCGCTAGCAAGGTTGTAATGTCGAAGCGTCGCACTGATCACGAGCAACAAAGCTGCTGCGCTCTCCCTTAAGCAACTCCGTCAGCAATCCGGGCAGGAATATATACGTTGCATCTATGACTCGATTAAAGAGCTGCGGGATGATGGAAATGTTGTAAAGGCTCTGTGGCTACCCTCACGCCGTTTTCTATTCCACGGCCGACGTTGCAGCGCCTGCATCGATCCACCAACTCAGACCCTACTTTGCTACTGAGTGGGCGTGACTCGACATTCGGCGATGGCGAAGAGGTGACTAGTGGTCATACAAAGGAGCCCATTCATCCCAACTCTCACAGCAATCTTGGACCGGATTTAGACTGTGTGCGCTTGGGTCAAGTCGAGCAACAGTTGGGCCTCATCAAACTCAGCTGGCTACTATCAACGCCCAACTTGTCTCCCTTTGTCTTCTTGTTCTTCATAAACTCTTGCTGACGTATTTTTCTAACCAAAACGACTCACCCAGACATGGCCGACGCTCCTTGGCGGTCAGCATTGGACATGGTGAGCTCCGATCTGGTCCCGAGCAAACCCCTACGAGAGGATATATGCACATGATCGTCGCTGTGCAGCAGACGGACGTACTCCCGGTGGCGCCCGGCCGGAGACCCACCGACCGGCCGACATAGCACACCAACACCGTCAAGGAGGTGCTTCGCCGTCCCTCCACCGCAGTCCACAAAGGCCTCTCCCGTGAACAAGTCGAACGATAAGTCGCCCGCTATGGCAAGAACGTGCCGTCCCCCGTCCCGACTCATAATTCAAAGAAGATCCTCGGACACTTCCTGAAGGGCTTTGGCACAATCCTCCTTCTGGCTCGGTGTTGGTGTTTGTTACATGGCACCCGCTTGGAAAGCCGCCTGCGGATTTGAATCCCGCACTCGCCATCGCTCTTCTCGCGGTTTTCTTCATTCATGCTACCTTCAACATGTGGCGGGACTGGTCCTCGTCGCGAGTCATGGCGTCCATCAAGACGATGCTCCCTGAACACGGACAGCCTGACGCCTCTACCTCCGCTACCAATACTCCTCCCACTCATGAACGTCGTCACCGGCCAGATGGTCGTCGGGTTCGAGCAGGCGAGTTTGCAGACGTCATCGGGTTCGGCCTGGCGAGTTTACAGACTACACATTGTGACGGAGACAAATGGTGTGTTTTGAAAGGCCTTGGGTGCGCAGCCCATGACCCCGAGTCAAAGAAGACGCTTTTGTCGAAATGGGTGCAGTGAAGAGACGGAGCAGATGCTTGGACCGAAGGCATGGGCTCGTACAGGTCATGGTGACTTTGCTCCCTCTCCCTCTCCCTCTCCCTCTCCCTCTCGCAAGTCGCTTTCCAATCTTCCGTCTCATCTTGCAGCTAGAAGGCAAGGGGCATAGCCGCATAGCGTACAAATGCGGCTGTTGTTAGGCCCTAGATAGGTCTTGCAGCACGCAAACACACACACACACAATATACACAACGCACACGCACACAACCTCTTCTCCATCGTCCCTCCTTCTACCAACTCGCTATCTCTCCCGAATCCCTAAACCGTTTCGGAAATCTATACCATTACCTTTTCTCAGTTCTAAACTTTACACAATTCTTTTTAGGCCATAACGCTCCCTAATGGCTGTTCACTCTATTTCTAATTGGTATTCAGGGTAGGTTAGGGTAAGCAGATGCCCCCTCCCTCTGTCTATCACACTCCCAACCACTCAACCTTCACCCTACTCGTCAGAGCATCAACGCCCCTCCTCAGCAGCTAGGCGCTCCCGGGTCCCAGCCAGAGCCCTGCCGCACCGAGACCCACGACGAAGGGAATGCTCGGCTCATCAGAACCGCGAGAATGGCCGTCAGTCAATAATGCCTTTCTCGAGGAAGCCAGGCCATTGCGACTTTGCTGACGCTGTCTGCAGCTGTATACGACTCATTGGTACCTCCCCTCGCACGCGTACCAAAACTTGAACAATGGCGTTCGTCCTGATGCGGTTCTGCCTCCCCTGAAGGCCAACAACGTAAGAACAGTTTTTCATTTATCTTACCAGCAGGATACTAACCATTTGGCAGGACGGCATTTTTTTTACTGGGCCTGGAGAGCTTTATTGTTGTTGGCGCTATGAGTTCGATGATATATGTATTGCGGTAAGAAATCTCTAGATGTACTTTATGAATTCTCTACTAACTGTTTTTGCTTCAATCCCACCAGTTTTCGTCTGAGTCTGCACTGAGAACGCATTATCGCAAGGTTCGCCCGCTGCTGCCCGCTGCAACTCACCTCCGCACCACCCTCGCTACTGTGCTATGCAGTATTTCCTGTGTAGCCCACCGGCCGCAGCAGCGCACGCACAACAATTGCACTACATCGGCAGTCTCGCTGATCGTGCTTGGAAGGACATGGATCAGGTATACCTCTTCCACACGGAACTCCTGTACATGTCGCAAAACGCACATGTCCTCCAGGCCCAGCTGGTCCTTCGCGCTTGGAAATCTCGCGAGCAAGTCTTCAAGCAAACCGGACAGGCGTAGAAGTGCCCTGATTTCATTCAATTTTTTCCAGGTATGTGCATCGACCGACGCATGTGGGTACTTAGTGTCAGTTCTCATTCCACAAGTTTCAGGCCTCCCAGATGGCACCATCTATCGTCAACACCGCCGCCTATCACCCCCCTTGCCATCACCACAGCCCAACCCGTCGAGTCGTTTTTGACCAAAGCGCTCTAATGATGTTGGAAACATAAGTATCACGTTATCTCATGTTGGGCGCGTGAACTCACGATCCGCCCGCCTGCTTTACAAGAAAAGGCCTTTGGGGGGAGGAACTTAGAACCAGCTCTGATAGGGTCAGAGACCCATCATCATGTTGAAAGTTCAGTGAGTGCTTCTGGGAGTCCCAGGTACTATCGTTTCCCTAAAGTGGCTACATCGATCTCTCATCACTCTTTAACTAGTCTGCTCCTCTTTTTCAAGTTGATCGGCGCTCTTCACATTCTCTATCCCCATTTCTCTTCTCTTTATCAGCCCCCCTTCTTCCCCTAATTCGCCGGCTCTCCCGAATCTCCAAACCGTCGCTTCGAAACGACAGCCGAGTCCACTACGGCGATTCCAACGCCAACGGCCGCACACGAAATCGGACCAAACTCACAGAGAACACTCCTTGCCGCTCTCGCGGCAATGGTGACACCGAGATGACCCGGCTCAGAAAAGTCGTAAAACAGACCCGGAAGGTCGATGGGGCGACGGCCCTGTCACGGTGGACGAGACCCTTGGATAGCTGTAACAACGTAGAGCGAAAACAGTGCATGCACTATAGTGACAGGTGTCACGGATGGCTCCCGTCCTTTGGGTAGGGTTGCGCAACGCTGGGTCGTTGGGGACAACAACCCCTACGAGGTGGATAGTTATTATAAGGCCCAGCTAGTAGGACATTGGTCATGTATCGCGTAGAACGCAGCTACATATCCATATCCTTTATTCTGCCTTTCTTTAGAAAGAGGGGTAAGCTTCAGCTTATATATTAATAAGAATACTACCTTTCAGCCTTCAAGCCATCCACCTTACCTGACTACGTATCTGCACGGTACTCCCATTACAATTTACCACATCTGTACCATCACCTTCTCTTGGTTCCAAACTCTGCAAATTTGTTTTTGGGCCACAACACTTCAGGCCTCCCCAGTAATCGTTCACTTTGTTTCCGTTCACTCTATTTCTTGTAGGGATCTTCGAGGTCGAGCTGGCGAGTTTCCAGACAGTATTCGTGACGGAGAACACACAACACAGCAAACTCCTCTTACTAATGAATGTGATGTTGGGCCAGATAGTCGTTGGGTTTCCAGAAAACCGGCAATAAGGAACCGTAGAAAGAGTTAAACGATGGACAAGGGTTACGCGAGTCGCAAAGCCCCCCTAGTGACATTATACAACGTAGGATTGCCAGGATTCTGATTCTCCGTAATTGTGATGACCTGGGTGCAAGTAGGCTCAAGCTGGGCTGTCGCCCGCGTGGTGGTGGCGCCTAATTGGATCTGAGCTGGGGCTTCAACATACTTCTCAATGATGATGCATGCTTCCTCCTGGACTGATGTGCTCGCCGAGGCCTTGTAGGTGGAGGAGCATGTTGGGGAAGCTGGGTTGCTGGGCCGCTTGGTCCTGCGCTTGGCTCATCGTGATAACTGTTCGTGCTTCGTGGGGGAAGGCAGGCGAGAAAAGTGGACAACGCGTAGAAGAGATGAGAGGTAGTGTCAGGCTGAGTGCGCAGAAGAAGAAAAGGTAGAGATGTAGTGCTGGTGTAGATGTAGATCGTAGGTTTAGATAAAGAATGTATGGGGCGATTCGCAATACCACTTGATGGAAGAACTTGTCAGACGGAGAGACCGTGGTCCTGCCCATGTGAGGCGTCATGTGTCCCCCAAGAGGATGCAATATCATCACCATGACCCTGGTTCTTCAACAAAACCACCTTTATTTGTGAGTCTCGCTGCACTCGATGGCAGTCTTCTTGTAAAAGACTTCATTACCATCATCCTGGACAGAAACCTCGATAGTGCTGTCCCTCGGAGGCTCAGCAGTGTCAGAGGCCCAGACAGCGTTGCCGTCGTTGTCACTGGAAGACGCGGTTAGCCTATCACAGACAGACACAACAAGGGAGACACTAAACTTACTATATCACGAAATTTCCATCCTCTTGCATACGAATGCCCTAAATATTATCGCGTTGCTCGTCGGTGGTCTGGAACCAGCACTCTCCTTCCCAGTAGACGGCCAGCTTACCATCCTCGTGCATTTTTACGTCGACGGAGCCATCTGGACTCCACAGGCTCTTGTCTACCTTTAGCCACTCGCCGTTCTTGATGGGACCAGAGATGTTGTGTGAGGGTTTGGGTGTGAGGGATACGTTAGAGTTGAGGGACTGGTGTTGGAAGTATGGAAGATAGTAACTGGGGAAGCGGGGGAATGCGTGCTTTATAAAGTTCCCTGCTATGATCCAATACTGGCAGTGTCTGGTGATATGTTCTCGTGTCGCCTTCAAATTGCTCCCCTCGCAGGCCTCCAATCTGTTTTTGCAGCGCCAAGCCCTTGCGGCCGGATATCTCGTAACGGCATATCTTGGCGTGGCCTCTTCTCGTAGACGACGTGGCACATATTCTCCCCCTCTTCCTGCCTATCTGCGGATCAAAAGGACTTGGGAAGACATACAGGATGGACTCGGCGGCTATTCACAAACCAAAGTGAGTAAGCAAGACATGGGCGGTTTCATTACAGCTTAGTGGGCATGCTGCATGGCCCCGTTGACATGTGGTTTCTGGGCAGCAGATATGTTTTTCCATGTCAAGCGTGGTTTCGCCCGAAACGAAAGCACCCCAGCTCGACTTGAAACCAGACCCTCAGCCAGGGTACCCAAGCTGTACTCCACTGCAAGCGACTAAACTGGCAATCCTGAGCTCGCTACCCATGCGAGGATCGTCACGCTGAATCCATCATGGCGGGACGGACCGTACGGGCTGATCTAGCTTCTCCGCACGCCAAGAGGTGGGGAGCTCTTGGGTGTCTTACACACGAGAGGTGCGCCTCGTGTATCGCGATTTGCTAGGTTGGTCGTCACCGCGCTGGCGGGCGCCCTGCAGGCTAAGGGAAACACTCTAGTAATGTCTGTTGCCTGCTTGCTTTTGGGTTGTGCCTCTCTCTCTCGATCAGCGTTGACGCGACCGTCGAGCATACAGTTGCTTTGGCGACTGGACAAGTACAGCTTGCCTCTCTTACATCAACTCAGCAGAAGCTAACCAGGCTTGCAACATGTTTTGAGATGACCAAGTCCCTTTCCTATTGGAAGGCTTGGAAGAGGCTGCCAAACGGTGCCTGGGGGTTTCGAAGAGCTACGAAGTGTCAGCCAGTACTTCAAGATGGGGACAGGAATCAGGGACTTGCAGGTCATATGTGGCTCGGGAGACTCCGTCCATCTCGTTGACGATCCTGCGAGCCATGGCGTTGAGCAAGTCGAAGGAGAACTCATAGGGCTCAGCGCTCATAAAGTCGCTAGTTGTGACAGCACGGAGGCTATGAATCAAGTCAGAATCCACACCCCCAAATCAGAGGAGTGGGTAATAACTTACATGACGATGTATCCATAGACACGGGTGTCTCCCATGACACCAACGGCTGTGAAAAATGTTAGTTAGCAAAGTCGGGATGGGTATCTCAACCGGCGCATTTCTGGCATACATACCCTTATTGGTATCCAAACCAGCATAGGCTTGGGACATCTATTTGCCATATTAGCCGTTGCTCGAGCTACTCATGCCAGGAGAGTTGCCTCGCTGTATATTCCGGCCTCCTTCATCATGGAGATGAAGATCTGGTCGGCCTTTCTCGCTATTTCAACTCTTTCAGGGGTAATATCTCCAAGAACGCGAGCTTCGATACCAGGTCTGTATAGTTCATAAAATTAGCCCCGCAAGTTCTCAGAGTGTCCATCCAAGTTGACCTGATTCAGCGACAAGAAAATTTACCCAGGAAAAGGATGTCGGTTCACAAGGTCCTCATGAATCTGCAGGCGCCTACCGAGAGCTCGAAACTCGTCTTTGAAGAACTCGCGTAAAGGTTCCAGTAACTACAACATGGTTAATCTTGTTCTCTGGATTTTTCTACCCCGGAAAGATCCCTCCTACGCGAAAGAGTGGGAACAAAACACGTATATGGGTCTCTTTGTGTGCTCGGGCTGATGAGGGTGGTCAAGAATGATACGGGGATTCGCGTTGTGGTTGGGAGGACTTGAGGAGGATCGAAATGGGGCATGGTTTTAACTTACGCGTAGGCCTTGCTGTTGTCGTCAGAGTCGCAAAGATACGACAGGAAAGGGAGTATGAAGTGCGTAACTCACGCGGCCATCATGCGTTATGTCTCGGGTTAGTTCAAACTCGGACACTGAGGGTGGGAGGGGAGACTTGTCTTGGGAAGACCACCGACGTTGTGATGGGCTATGGCCAAGTGGCAGAAGGACCCTTGAAGCTCAGTGACTCGATGCTGCGGACAGTCAGTCTTCTCCCGGTGCACAAACCACTCACTATACACACACATTGGGGTACAGCTACATTAGAGTAAGCAGGTGTGTTAATCCAGGCATAATATATGCAGGGCAATGACGTATGGATACATACTGTGCCCTGAAGGAACCAAGAAACCTCTCCGGCGTTAGGGGCGTTCTAGGTGACTCACAGGATCGGAACACCAAGCTCAAAGACAGCGGGGCCAACATCTCTTTTAAACTAGCTTACTTATATCCTATATGCGGAGGGTAGAGGTCTCACGGGGCGAGCCTTCATCGTAAACGGAGGAGGGACCTATTGAGTTTTGGAAAGAAAGATGGCAGCTTGATTGATAAGTGTGTGTTGGTTACTGGAGAGAAAGTTTTGAAGCCATCCCTCCAACTGCCCCTCTCATCTTTTCTTATCAGGTCTTATCACCTTAACCCATATACAGTCTCTCCGCTTGGGAGCTTCCGTACCGACGTCGTCGATGGTTGATACTGCTCCGCAGCCAGCGAGTTGACAATGGGCCGGATGCCGCCGGTACATACTCCAATCAGGGCCATGGCAAGGAGAAGTCCAGCCAGGGTGACTTCTGTTGGATGCCGATACCCCGCTGCCCTCGAGTGGCCTAGGGCGCTCCAAGGCTCGACAATGAGCTAGTAGCTGGCCGCTCTCTGGTTCCATTTCGCTTGTCTGCGGGAGGTGTAGTGAGACCGGTAACAACTTGATCCTTTCGGGGTACTGTTGGTGGGCTGGGGTTGTCGGCCTCTCTCTGGCGGTTTCGCGTTAACAGTGCACAGTCACGTGCGTCTGTGTCGAGCAGCGCTGTCAATAAGTCAAATCAAGCCGTATTTTCGCGTGTTTGAGTCGGGAGAAGTCGAATTTGAATCATCGGGGTTGGACTTGCTTTGATTTGGTTGACTTGATCGGGTTAGGGAATATCTATATGTCCAGTACACATAAAAAATCCCTCAGTAGAACTGACAGCATACCTAACAGCTAGCTTTCCAGCTTTTCAAGCATTCCAACGCTACTAAAGACTCCTTATTTAGGCTGTGCTGTTGACTTCTGTAGCTGAGCTTCGCCCGGCTAAATATACGCTTGTATTCTACTGATATTAGTAGTATAATGAGGATATCGAGGGCTATTTTTAATAATAAGGGATATAAAGCTTAGTGTTAAAGCTACTACTAGATAGGGTATTTAATATATTTAGCTAGGTAAGATAGCTAAGTATAAAGCTTCTTAATAGTATTACTATTATTAGAGGTAGGTTCCTTATATAAGAACCTAGGAAATAGGTCTTATAAGGGTATATATAATAGTCTTATAAGGTTAGTAATAGGAGGTATTAATGCTATAATAATCTCTTTATACTAACCTTCCTTAAAGAAGGTCTTAAAGTACTATTATATTATATTAGCTCTATAAGGTATAGTATTAGTTACTTACTTTATTATAACTAATATATATAATAAGTAAGTAGGATAAACAAGCAAGCGTAATAAAAATCTCTTAACCTATATTATTTCTATTTAATTAATTAATTCTTAACCATGCACTATATTAGACTTAAATATTAAGGCTAGAATCCTTCTTACCCTTTAGGCCCTTTAAAATAACCTAAAATTAAAGCTCTAATGCGCTATAGAGATCTATAAAGTTAGTTGTATAATGCTATAGTGCTAGCAGAAGGGTATTCTTTCTATGCATAATACTATTCTAAAATCACGCTAACTATCTAATCTAGAGGAATAGATTATTATTTAGTTTATTCTCGACCTAGATTCGCGAGGATTTCCTCTATAACTATATAATATTAAAGAAATAGCTAACTAACTGCTCGCTAACCGTAATGCATTACCTATTAGTAAGCGCTAGGCTTTAAACTTTATTAGGCAATACTAAGAGCTTAAGATATATTTTTTTTATAAATATAACTATTAGAGGGCTAAATATAAAGATCTAACTATTATTTATAATTAGTTTTAGCTTATAGAGAATATAATTATAAAATATAGTATTAACCTAGCTAATATCTATAACTTTAATAAGACTAGCTTTATAATAGGTATTATTATAAGCGGAATAGTTATTATAGGTATAGATAGGTATAGAAACCTAAAATTAGTATAGCCTAGAAGCTAAGAATAAGTTATAGTTATTTAGATAATTAATACAGAAGGCTAAGCAATCTAGCTATTTATTATAGTTATAGGCTAATATTACCTTACTAGCTAGTACTAGGAAAGTAACCTCCTAGGTAATTAAGCTATTACTATAACTTAAAATAGCTAGACTAATAATAAGATAGGTCTTAAGTAGCTTAAGTACTTTAACTAGTATATAAAGAATTAATTAACTAATTATTATTATCTTCTAATCCTCAATAGGTATAAAAGTTACTACTCTATTAACTTTAAGAAATATTATAAAGAGAATAATATTATTATACTTTATATACTACCTTATTTATCTTATCTACTCTAGCCTCTTAATATTAGGTACTTTAGGCTACTTAAAATAGCCTATAGTTAAGAAATTAAGTAATTAATTAGATACTCTATAACCTATATTTTAAAGACTAAGTTCTTCCTAGCCTTCTATACTACCTATATAGCTACTATAATAAGAAGTAATATTAAGGGAGGTTTTTAAGGGGCTAGACTTATTCCCTTAAACCTAGAAAATATTATATTAAAGCTTAATATATAGCTATAGACTTTAATACTAGCTATAAAGAAGGTTAGCCTCCCTAACCCTTAGGTCTTAAAGACTCTAAAGACTATACTTAAGACTAGCTCTTAGTCTAAATACCTCAAAAGATAAATAAGAAGGTATTAGAGTAACTTTCTAGTATTAATTCTTAAGGCGCTTAAGTTACTTTTAAAGGGAATAAAGGTAATAATATATTAGAATGCCCTATTAAAAGCTAAGGTCTAGATCCTTTAATAGGCGAATAAGACTCTTAGTAAGTAGTATAGAGCGAAAAGAACCTACCTATATAAAGGAGGGAAGATAACTATAGATAAGGGGAGGGATAAGATAGATTAGAGAGATATTAATATATAGGTAGTAGCTAAATCATTAAGAAGTAGTAGTTAATAGAGGTTAGCAATACTAAGGGAAAGGCACTATAGAACTTATAGAAAGGTAGGTTATAATATAAGGACCTATTAGATTATAATTAAGACCTCTAAGGAAGAGTATAGTAATTAGTTTTAATTAATTAATAGTATTATTATAGTTTTATTAAGGTTTGAATCTTAGAGGTTAGAATTTTTATTATACTTACTTATTTATCTTACTTACTTATTATATATATTATAGGATATAGGATTATAGCTACTTAATATACTAAGGAGTTATTTAATAGCTTCTTATATAATTCTAACTTATTAATTATAGTATTATAGGTATTAAAAGTAATAGAAAGTAATATTTATAACTTAGTAAAGATTAGTTATAATATAATAGTAGGCTATTTAATCTTATAATTATTATATTATAAATTTAGAATAACTTAATACTATATATAGTAAGGTTTAGCTAAATTATTAAACTATAAGATAAAGAGATCTTACTAATAGTTATATTTAGCTATAAAGAAAGAGATTAAATAGAATAAGCTACTTAGTATAATACTAATACTACTAGCTTTATAAGATTTAAACCTTAATATCTCTTTATATAGTAGCTTTAATAGCCTTAAGATCTTAGTAAGGATATCTTAATCTTTATTAGTAAGTATTATACACTAAAGTATTATTAGCACTAGAATACTAAAAGTAGAGTAGTAAAAGCACTATAGTCTTAGAGCGATTATACTAATTAGATACTACTAGTGCATTACCTTACTCTAGATAACTAAAATAGCTAAGCTAAGGCCCGGAGGGCTAAGGACTATAATAGTAAGGGCTATTACAATAGAATAAAGATAAAAGGAGCTTATATAACTAGAAAGAATAGGGAGGTTAGAGATTAATTTATATTATAGTACTATTGTACCTTTTCTACTGTACCTTTATAGTAATCTAGTAGTCTATCTTATCTCTTTACTCCCTACTATAAATACTATCCCTAATAAGTTAATCTCTCTAAACCTATAGGTATAGTAGACTATTAAGGAAGATAACTACTATTAATAACCCTCCTAGTATACTGCCTACCTCTTTAAGTTTATAGTTAATAAGTAGCGAAGATCCTATAATATTATAGACTTAAGATAGATAACCTAGGAGTTAGATATTATTATTAAACCTTTCTTTCTACTATAATCTTAACCCTCCCTCTAAACCTATTAATATTCTTATAGAAGAGGTAGAGCTAAACCTTTATATTAAAACCCTATAAACTTTATAGTAAATTAGCTATAAGAGATACTAGCTTAAGCTAACTACTACTAGAATTATCCCTAACTTTAACCCTAATAGTAAGCTATAACCTATAAAGTAAACTTACTATACTTATAATATAAATATATAGTAGAGCCCTAATTATAATATTAGTAAGCTTATCTTAAAGACTCCTTATTATAGCGGAAAGTCTTAGACTAAATTAAGGATCTATCTTACTAACCTTAATAGCTAATTCCTTTTATATCCTTTAAGCTTCTATATAGACCTACTAAAGGTTCTACTTACTAGTAGTTGTCTCGAAGGATTAGTTAAGCTATATTAGACTAGCTTCCTTAATAACAATCAAAGAGGCTAAATTAATAAAATTATATAGAATAATTACCTTACTTAGGTTAAAGGGACTATTAATAATAACCCTACCTAATGCCTTAAGATAACTAGGAAGCTAGTATACTACTATATAAAGCTAATCTAGATTATTAGGAACTTCCTTAACTACTATAAAGCCCTTAAAGCTAAGCTCTTAGAATAGCTATCTAATTCCTATTAAGTTTGCTTAGTAATTCATTAACTTATGCCTATACTATAAACCTAAGTAATTAGCTATAAGATCCCTTTAACTTAGTAGAAGTTTATTAGCTTAGTTACCTAAGTAAAGACTATTCTTAGAAGACCTAACCCTAGCTATAATAATATAAACTTAGTACTTACTTTAAGTATTACTCTAAATACTAACCCTACTAATACCCTAGTAACTCTATAGATACCTAGCTAGCCCTATAAAGGCCCTATTATATACTATAAGTATAAAGAAAAGAATTATATCTTAACAAAATACTTTAAACCTAATTATAAGATATATAAGAGTAACTATTATACTATAAATCAGTATTAAGCTAGCTATAACCCTACTACACTTATAATAGCTCTTAATAACATCCGATTTACTAGTATAGGAACTTAATAGAAGCCTAATTAAACCTTATCTCTATTAATATATTAAACTATTAGAACCTAATTATATATAGAGGGTTAGTAGAAGAGATTAGAGAGAGATACTTTAGCTAATATAGGAGCTAACGTAAGCTTTATTTACCCTTACTACTTAACTGCTATTAAATAGAAGGATATTAGACCTAGTAAGGTCTAAATTAAAGGAGTTAATAATAAAGTCCTTAAGAACTAAGGAACCTTCTAATAACTAATAATAGTCTATAATAGTATAAAGAAGGTAAGGATATATAAAGTCTGCTTCTATATCGCTATAATCTACTAGTATATAGCTATCCTTAGAGACCCTTAGTTTTATAATATAGAACCCTAAGTCCTTAAGTAGAAAATAAAGACTTAGAGGTATAGTATACTATAAAGTAATATTAAGGTTATTATAAGGAAGAAAGGGATATATAGGGCTACTAAAGAATATATTACTACTCTTATAATTACTAGCAATCTATTAGATATACTTACTTCTATAATACTAAAAGAGACTATAGAAGAATTACTATAACCTAGCGATAAGAAGCTAGTAAATGCCTACCTAGAGCTCTACCTAGAATTTAGAGATATCTTTAAGATAGAAAAAGTAGATCTCTTAATACTTAAAGGATAAATGTATACTATTAATATAAAGGAAGGCTAAATACTACTATAAGGACCTATCTATAGTCTTACTATAAAGGAGCTAGAAGTCCTCTAGGCTTACCTTACTAATATACTAGTAAAGGGTTAGATTTAATAATTTATTAGCTTAGCTAGGGCCCTAATCCTATTTATCCCTAAGAAAGGAGGTAAGCTATACCTTTATATTAACTATTATAATCTTAATAAGATTACTAGAAAGAATAAGGCTTCCTTACCTTTAATCCATAAGATCCTAGATTAGCTTAGTAAGGTATAGATCTTTATAAAGCTAGACTTAAAGGATATATACTACTAGCTATATATCCATAAGGGAGATAAGTAGAAGATAGCTTTCTACTATTACTATAGTTACTTCAAATACTTAGTTATACCCTTTAGATTAATTAATACCTTAGTAATATTCTAAGAATATATTAATAATATCCTTGCAAAGCTTATAGATATAATCTATATTATCTATCTAGATAATATCCTAATATATAGTAGTAATCCTAGTAAGTACTTATAGTATATCTATAATATCCTTACCTAGCTATAAGCTACTAGCTTATATACTAACCCTAAGAAGTATAAATTTAACCTTAAGTATATAAACTTCCTAAGGTTTATAGTAAGTACCGAAGGAATTTATATAGAACTAGAATATATTAAGAGCGTTATAAAGTAGTTACTATCTAGCTATATAAAGGATATCTAGATCTTCTTAAGATTTATAGGCTTCTATTAATATTTTATTAAGAATTATAGTAAAATTATAGTCCTTCTTATAGACTTACTATATAGTAATAATAAAAGAACCTTCTAGCTAAATTACTATAAGTCTAATATATTTAAGTAGCTAAAGCTAGTATTCTTAGAAGAATCTATTCTTACTTATTTTAACCCTAAGTTACCCCTAAGGATTAAGATAGATATATTAGGATATACTATTAGTATAGTCTTATTATAGCTATAGTAAGGCTACTAGTATCTAATAGTATATATATTATATAAGCTAATAGGAGTAGAATTATAATATTTAACCCCTAATTCTAAGCTTCTAACTATTAAGAAAGCCTTCTATACTTAGAGGTACTATTTAGCCTATATAGATACTAAGATTAAGGTCCTAACAGACTATTTAAACTATTAATACCTTATAATAAAGCTAAAGCTATTATCTAAGTAGGTAGCTATACTTAATAACCTTTACCCTTTTAACTTTAAGATTATCTATTAACCTAGAATAAAGAACCTAGTAGATAGTCTATTAAGGTAGCCTAACTACTTTAATAAGGAAGTAATAGATAGGGCTTAGATAGCTACTTTACTACTATTTCTTAGTAGATTTAAAGCTAAAGGGTAGGATAGTAATAGTAAGATAGCTCCTAAAGTAGGCCCTAACTATAAAATACTAGATACTAGCTTTAATTTTAATATTAGAAGGTAGCTTAGTAGTAGTAAGGTAGCTCTTAAAGTAAGCCCTAACTATAGAATACTAGCTATTTAGGTAGATAATCCTCTTAGAGGAGGTAACTCTACCTATAGCTTTATATTAGTATATATAATAATAACCTTATAGAGCCTTAGTAGTAGTCTTATAGTAAGGTTAGTAAGCCTTTACCTTAAAAGAGCTAATAAGCTAGGAATAGAGATTTCTTTAGTTATAGCTATTTAAAATGCTTAAGAAGTAGATTCTTTTTATTAGAAGAAGTTATAAATAGTTTACCATAAGATTATAGTAAAGAAGCTTACTAAAAAGTAAAGAGCCTAATAGTCTATTAGTATAAATAGCCTACTTTATTATAGCTAAAAGATCTATATTCCCCTTAGTATATATATAGAATTATTAATACTAATATATAATAATCCTACTATAGGATACTAAGGAGTTAGTAAGAGTCTTAGAAGGCTATAGGTATAGTACTACTAGCCCTCTATAAAGAAAGAAGTAAAGAAGTATATTTAGGTCTATATAACCTACTAGTAAACTAAGTCTTAGCTATATTAACCTTATAGCTATCTTACTTTACTTTTAGTACTAACTTAACCTTAGGAAGAAATCTCTATAGACTTTATTACTAACTTACTCCCTATTATATAAGAAAAGGGCTATACTTTTAATAGTATCTTAGTTATTATTAACCGATTTATAAAGTACTCCTTATTTATACTAACTTTAAAGTAACTTATTACTAAAGGACTAGTAATCTTATTCCTTAAAAGAGTCTTCTAAGACTATAGGTTACCTAAAGGGATTATTACTAATCATAGCTCTCTCTTTATATCTAAGTACTAGAGAATATTTTATAACCTACTAGTAACTAAGCGACTACTTAGCACTACCTTCTACCCTTAAATAGATAGTTAGATAGAGAGACTTAACTAAACCCTTAAGCATTATATATAGTGCTTTTATAACTAAGAATAAACCAATTAGATTAATATCCTCCTACTAGCTTAGTATACCTATAATATAAGTAAGTACTTATCTATTAGTAAGAGCCTAATAGAATACTTATAAGGCTTTACCCCTTAAGGACTAAACTATATAGAAGAACCCTTACTAATTATTAGTACCTTAGCTAAGTTATAAAGTATCCTACTTTACTAGTATTATAAAGTAATATAGAAGCTACTTAATAATATTTATAAATATTAAGCTACTTAGTATAACTATAAGAGAGAACTAATATTATTTAATATAGGAGACTTAATCCTACTATCTATAAAGAATATTAAGATCTAGCGATTTAGTAAGAAGTTAGTAGATAAGTATATAGGACCTTACTAGATAACTAGATATATTAAAGACTATTATTTTACTTATAAGCTTAAGCTTCTACTATAATTATAGATATATAATATCTTTTATATCTTAAACCTAGAGAAATAGAGGGGTAATAAACTAAAAGCAATATAATAGTAAGATAACTCCTTTATTACTAATAATATCTATATTATCGAATATATTATTATATATAAAGGTTCTAGAAGTAACTAGTAATATCTTATTAAGTAGGAAGGCTATAATAATACTAAGAATTTATAGGTTAGCTATAAAGACTTTATAAATAAGAACTTTATTATAAACTATAAGTAGCGAATTTATAGTAAGGTAGTAAGATAATAAGTCTAATATATAAATTAGGTTAATTCTAAAAAAATACCTAAAGGGTAGGGAGAGAGTATACTAGCTACCCTTAGCTATACTAGACTAGGTTAAGACTCTAAAAAATAAATAGTAAACCTATTATATACTACTAGTAGCCCCCTAATAATACCCCTATTACTCCTCCTTATTATTATTATTAGCTAGGTTAAGGGCCTAAGGGACTAAGTTAAGCCTAACGTAAAGCAATAGTAAGGCTACGCTAGGAACCCTATAACCTAGGGTCTTTATAATATTATAGAGAGTATTAGCAATATCTAGCTATACTTATAGCTAGGTTAGCTCTATAAGCTATAAGTATATTACTACCTTACTAGTAGTATAGATAGTAGTAGTAGCGGTATTAATAGTAATAGTATAGGCCTAGGTATTCTTATCGCTAAACTTTAAGTAGTAGAGTAAGTAGAGAGTAGGGATATAGATAGCTTAGATAGCCTAAACCCTAGCGAATTAGTAATAAAAGTATAGAGGGACTAATAATAACTTACTATAAGGTTAAGGTACTTAGCCTTAGTCTTAGGGAGACTATTACTAGTAAGCACTATAAAAAGTTAGGCTAAAACTAGCTAGTTAGCATAAGTAAGCTAATTTATAGTAAGTTAGCTATACTATAAGTATAAGTAAGTAAAGGATAAAGTAACTTACTAGCTTATATAGTTTCCTATTCTTAATATATTGAGTATACTTAGATAAGGTAGCTATAATAAGAAGTTAGTAGGTAGCCTACTAGTAAAGTTATAGCGAACTTATAGCTAGAGATAGAAGCGTAGGAGGTTAGGGCCTTTATAATTATATTTCTACCCTTAGTATAGATAGTTTTACTAGAGTACTAGTAGGTAGCGGTATTAAGGTAGTAGTAATAGTAGCTAGATTATATAAAGTTAGTAGTAAACTAGGAAAGTTACTAGAAGTATAGAAGACTTATAGAGATATAGTAAGAGAGAGAGAGAAAGATAGAGAGAGAGAGAGAAACTATAGCTTATTAGTAAGGATCTTATAGTAAAGCTAGCCTTTAAAGCTAGGCTAGAAAGTTACCTATAAAGATAATAATAATAATAAAGAAGGAAGAAAAGAGTAAGGAAATTAAGGGCTAGATAAGGCTTTAAATACTCTATAAACCTATAGCTAATTAGCTATTACTAATAATAGTTAATATAGCTTTATAATAACCTAATTAATAGCTATTATATTATAATTATTCTAGCCTAATTTAGTAATAGAATATAATACTATTATTTATAACTAAATATACCCCTTACTTCTAGCTTAGTTAGAGCGACCTTACTACCTATTTTAGCAATAGCTAAGAACCTAGGAATAATACCCTAATTATTAATATTATTACTAAAATATCTATAACTACTTATAGCTAGGTTAGCTCTACCTTACTACTAAATTAGGCAAAGCTACTAAATTAAGAATAAATACCTTACTAGTTAATATTATTATTAAATTCCTCTAGAGCTACTTATAGTTAAGTATTTTACCTTTAAAGCCTAATTAGGCTTAGCTAATAGATTAGGACTAAATATATTATAGGTTTACGTTAAGCCTAGTACCCCTATAACTACTCACAGCTAAGTTAACACTACCTTACTACTTAATCAGGCGATTATAATAAACCTTAAGGATAACGCAAGGGTTATACGTTTATTATTAACAATTTACCTATAACCTTACTTATAGCTACCTCACTAGAAGATCGAAGGCCTAGGGATAGGCCTTTATAAGCAGGGAGGCTCTATTATACACTAAAGTATTATTAGCACTAGAATACTAGAAGTAGAGCAGTAGAAGCGCTATAGTCTTAGAGTAACTATACCGATCGGACGCTACTAGTGCATTACCCTACTCCGGATGACCGAACAGCTAAGCTAAGGCCTAGAGGGCTAAGGACTACGATAATAGAGGCTATTATAATAGAATAAAGATAAAAGGAGCTTATATAACTAGAAAGAATAGGGAGGTTAGAGATTAATTTATATTATAATACTATTATACCTTTTCTACTATGCCCTTATAGCGATCTAGTAGTCTATCTTACCTCTTTACTCCCTACTATAAATACTATCCCTAATAGTAAGGTAGTCTAATATTAAAAGGTAGCTTTTAGATTACTTAATTAAGTTAAGGGTAATCTATTAAGTTAGTAACTCTTTAAAATAAAGAGTATATTTAATTATCCTATATATTAAATTCTATCTTATCTTATTATTACTATATAGCTAAATATTACTATATATATACTAAAGGGATTTAGCTAACTCTTAATAAGTAGTATAATATTCCTTAATAAGCCTTATAAATATCTCTTTATGCTAAGAGCTATACTATATAAAAGTTATAATAGCTTAGAGTCTTAATATAGAGCTATAAGCTAAATTATTATATAAAGCCTATAAAGATATACCTACTTAAGGTATATAACTATATAGGAATAACTACTTAAAGAAAGCTTTAGTAATAAGGTTAATAATATAACCCTAATAGTATAACTATACTATAGCTAGGGCCTTTAGGGCTAGATTTATAACCTTAGATAAGGAATAAGACTAAAAGAAGTAGTAGATAGCTATATTATTTAATAGAGTGTTATTAGTTATAAAGAAGCTAATTCTAAAGATATTAAATAATTTAATAACCTTCTAAATAAGGGATATAAAGCTCTTACTACTATATAAGCCCTTAATATACTTAAGAATAAGTAACTATAATATTAATTAATACTATTAATTAAGAAAGTAATAGATTATACCTAAAAATACCTATTAAGATAGTAAGGTCTAAGTATTAAATATTAAATATACTATAGATTATAATCTTTAGATATTAGCTTTAAGCTAAGTATAGTAAGCTTTATATTTAGTTATAACCTAAGAATAATAAGTATTATAATACTATAATAATACTTACTTAACTATCTTTCTTAGTATCTTAAGGAGGTTATAAAAAGTATTATATTTAATAGCTAAAAATAGTATTCCTACCTAAATAACCTAATTAATAATATAGTCTTTAAAGGTCTTAGTAGTAGCTTTAGTAATAGCTTCTTAGGATAGGTAGGTATATATTTAGAGGGAAGAAAGGTATTATAAAGCTAGTATATTAGTACTAAGGTTATTATTAGTAGAAGACTTAGAAGCTAGCTTAATCTAATACTACTACTTAAAATACTTCTTTATAAATATTATTATTAATACCCTAAAGATATCTTTAGTTAGAATTCTCTACTTATTATAAGTATAATAAATCTAAAATATATTACCTAGGCTATTAGTAATAACCTTAGTAAGAAAGGTACTATAGCTATAAATAGCTAACCTCTTTAGCTTTATATTATATAGTAATTATAATTATATAAAAAGCTATATACTAATTAAGATTTAAAGAAGATTAGTAAAAGTTATATTAGGAGGGGGGGTTAGATATAACTTAATCTAGGTATAGATAGACTATTCTTTAAAGCGTACTAAAGCCCTTATAATAGAGAGAGAATTTACTATTAGCATTAAGATAAAAAGGTTATCTTTAGATATAATAATAATAATAATAGTAGAAAGTAGTAATAAATATATTATAACGTAGCCTCTAAATCCTATATATTAAAATAGGCTTTAATTAGCTAGATTTTTATCTAATTTTATCTAATCAGGGCATCTACCCTATACCTGCTGACTAATTAGGAATGTTAGGATTTGAATAGATTTGTAAATCTGAACCCTTAATGCTTGATTTGCCTATATCTAAGGTTTTGGGGATTTGAATTAATTTGATTTGATTTGATTTGGGTGTGTTTGATTTATTGACAGCACTGGTGTCGAGTGACTTAATCGGGCGTCACAGTACGGGATCAACGCCACCACAGCGGTGTCACGTGACATCCCGTAACACAATCATCATCCAAACGTTACCATTCCCATCAAGCTCACTGCCCTTCTTCTCCCTCTTCTCTCTTCTTTCTCAGCTCCCTACTTCGCTCGTCCTCGATCGCCCTCGCTCACCCTCGTGCAACGCTTCAACGCTCTTCTCTCTTCTTTCCCACCTCCCTCACTTCGCTCGCCCTCGCTCGCCCTCGTGCAACACTTCAACGCCTCAACGCACAGTACATCTCTTCCCTGATTACGGACGCCTTTTTCGCCAACACCATGAGTCACTCCATCACTTCTGGTGACCTCTCTGGGGTCTTTTCACACGCCGCCACTCCAGAATCGAACCCGTCTACAGTCGTTCCTGATGAGCCGGACATCACAATGGAGTTCACGACCACGAAGGACTTGTTCAAGCAGATTGACGATACGACTGGAGATGCACTCATTGTCCATAGTATACATATCCTCCTGAGCGTTTTACCCAGGTAACTGACTTATCTACTTTTCAGATGTTTCTCTCCGAGACTATAACGAGATCTGCAAAGAACGCGAGGACCGAAACCGCAAATTCCGCTTCAGACGCTACTATGCGGATCGGAAACTTCTCATCGTCTGTATCCCAACACAAGGCCATGAGCTTGGACATGCTCTGCTTTGGGACTTAATTAAGGAATCAGTTAATCACATGGGATTACGCTCTGAGTTTATCCCAATCCATGGCACAACTTACCCAGCTAATGACCGCCCAAGCGGAGATTAAGGCGAAGGTGATTCCGCTGGTAAACCTCGACTTGTACGCCGTGGTAAAGATACTTGGCCAACCCTTGTCGTTGAGGCAGGGTATTCCCAAACTCTACAAGGTCAACGACGAGACATACGATGGTGGTTCAGCGCCTCGGATCATGAAGTCAAAATTGTCCTTTTGGTCAAAATGGAAATGGACCAGCGTCGAATTATCATCGAGAAATGGAAGGAGGTGCCAGCTCAGGGTCGGAGTAGAGTGACGACAACCAGAGCTGCTGCGAGACTACACCCAATTCTCGACCGAACGATCATCATCAGTCCCACTGGGGCCGGAAACCCACAGTCTTACGTGGTAACTAGGGGACTACTACGACTTGACCTCCACCTCCTTTTCCTCAGGGCACCTAGGCAGGGGGAGGGTGACATAGTAGTATCGATCACTGATCTTGAGTACTTGGCATTTGTACTGTGGGAACAAATGGAATGACTGGAACCTACACATAGTTGACTGGATGAGGGAGATGTAAGAATAGAGTCGAAAAGTCAGTACGGTTAACGGAAAGGCTTCTTCTGGGGTGGCTGCGTCGAAGGAAGCAATAGTCATGAGGTCCAAGCTGTGGTGGGCCATGGAGGATCGCGGTCCGGCAAGGAAGGGAAAAAAAGTGACCATCCGAGCGACTTGACTATTCCCTGGCCCAAATGGATGAATAGTTCAGTGGACTGAGGTACTGACGCTGGGTAGTGTCTTGGGCTGAAAGAGTCTTGAAGTACAGACGTGGTTTCGTCAGTCTACCGTAATTGAGACGCACCTGGGCGTCACAGAACTACTTACTGTGTATGCTACTTGCATTTTCTGTCTTAAAGATAAGGAAAATGCTCAAATCTGAATGGATATAATAGTTGTTCGGCCCTTGCACCAGCCCTCAATGGTTTCTCTTCTCAACACGCCAAACAAGACGGCCCGTCTCATTCTCTTCGACTCAACTTGTTTACTGCCATCAAGATGCAGACTCCAAGCGGCAAGACACATGTCCCTGCGGATGATGCGAGCACGATTGCCTCAAGCCAGCTCACACCTGAAGATCTGAGCACAATCGCATCAGGTCTTCTCACGCCCGTTGTAGCATCCAGCGACGAAAGCCTTACCAATGGCGTTGGACCGGACGGTCCTAGTTCTTGGGCCGCGGAGTCGCCGCCTGCAGAGGATTCGGAATCGGAGGCTTCACAATCAAGGCCGAGTTCCACTTGGTATCGAACATGCCCAAGTTCTCGCAATCGACGACAAGCGCGTGTTCGCCGAAGACAAATCAGCCCCAGCATCTTCAGCGTCTTGACCCTGGTTGTTATTCTCAGTGTCGCGTCAATGAGTTGGTTGATTCAATCAAGGGAAGAGTCCATCGCGCAACCTAGGGCCAACCCAATCGACGATTTAATAGCATCTCAAGATGACTGGATTGCCGTTAACGATATCATCGCGGAGTACGACCATCTCCCAGAGGAGATCAAGATTCGCGAGACAACCATGATAGACTTGATGCTAGCTGTGAAGTACTCGAACCTCCCCAGCCGCCACCGCCTGGTACGAGAAATGCAAAGCTTTTCAGTTATTTCTGAAAGAGCCGTCGACGACTTGATTGACTGGACCAGTCTGGCTGCAGCTACAGTAGACAGAGTCCAGAACATGAATTACCATGCTCTCCTAGGATACCAGAGTTTGCAAAGGGTGGGTTCATGGGCTGCTATTCCAGCACCTATTGCTGAAGACGCTGGTCTGATTCCTACATTGCAGCACTTTTGTCATGTCATTTCAGCTGCTGTAACTGGTGACAGGCAACAGAAGTCAATCACATTGCACCAGCTCTTTATTGACGGAGCCAATAAAGCTGGCAGACAACTCAAAGGCCTCAAGGTCCAAGCGACTTCTTTAGCCACGGACTTCCGTAAAATGTCCAATCATCTCGAGGCCATTGCGGATATTTCTCGATCTGAAGAGGCTCAACTTAAAAGTGATACGAGACAGTTAAAAATTGGTGTTCGAGGTCGAATGGGGCTCAACAATTGCGCCGCCAGAGATTTGAAGACCCAGGCGGAAGAACTCGAACTCATGGCTCATAGAATGATGGAAGGCCGTGAAATGATGAAGGGTGCCACGATGAAGATTAAAAAGCTAGACAAAGGCTTTGGCAAACTATATTCAGAGCTTGCGGAAGGTAAATGGGAGGAGGTAGATGTGATGCCTTGGCGCTTGGCCTCCATCCAGGCTGCGGTGAACCGATTGGAAGGTGTAAGGAAGTCTAGCAGACCCAGAGTTGCAAAGGTACAACAGCAATCGATATAGGAACATTCTGATGATCGCAATGGTCTGGTACAGGCGTTGTTATTCCTTGCCAGAGTCGATCACATGCAGGCAAAACTGGAATCGTTATTCATTTTCACCGAGTTGAATGCACAAGCAAGTTCACAACTGTCGACGGGCATTCATATCGACGTTGTAGGACCGGCAAGACATTTTTTGTCTACTCTAAGGTCTCTAAGCGACCGTTCGCCCACAATGCACGTGCATTTCTCAACTTTCCGTCACTCAACACTTAAGCCAGACCAGCCCACAGGATTGAGGCCTAATTTAGACACAGCTATGAGCGCTCGTTTCAATCTTTCAGCAGTGTCTCTGGGTAATAGGATCGGCGGGAAACTCACTGGCGGCCTTTCTTTCTTGAAAACCAGTGCTAGTCGGAGCTATGAGATTTCTGGTGATGGGAGATATTTGCTCTGTTTCAGTGGATTCGAACACAATCTTTTGCATGTAACATGGCTTCGAGGCAACGCCGTTGACGAAATCCACAAAGTAGATTTGCTGCGAGCCGACCGAATCATTGATCATCAAAGTATGTTTGACCGAAAGAACCCTTGGTTCTTGTACGAGCTTTTTAATCAGGAGAGATTGAAGAGCAACCAATCGGTTAGCTCTTCAATACTCACACTACAACGGTAGCTGCAACGAACGAAATCGACGAGCTGGAAGGGATCATATGGGAAAGTGGGGAGGGTTGATGTAATATGCCCTATAGAGTTGAGAAAGCCTGTGGGACCCTCACGTCCCTGTAGAAGATCGGGTTGATCTACCGGGTGAGGACCTTTCTACAGTGGTGATATCTTCGGGTTCCCAGGATCCAGACAATAACTATACGAACGACGAGGATGAGTGGCTATCTGGGTTTCTGAGATCCAAGCTACTGCTAGATGCGTCTTTGACGTATGACCAGCAGTTGATCACCGACTACTCCCGGCCAACTCATAGCCAGGCTAAAGCCAGTATGTAGATCAGGGTTTGGATATAACAGGGCGTCCCAATTCTACGAGACTTAAACTTAATATAGGAAAACTTTCGTCGTACTGGAACTTTAGGCGTGGCGAGTGTTCAAGTTGTAACACGCGTCCCTCGGCAAGAAGGCGCGCAAGACGGAATTGTAGTAATTCTTGAAGCAGGCTCATATAAGGCATGTAAATCTGGCAGTGTAGTACTGAAAGGTAAGAAAGAACTAAGTTCTGTAGGGTTTCAGGTGACTAAGTAATGCTCGAGTCCTACAGGGCCATCACAAAGGGATTGCACTAATGAGGGCTTCATAAGAGCAATCAGGCCTTATTACAGCTATACAAATTCTACTAGTAGTATAAATAAATGCTTAAGGCAAGACCTAGTGTAATCTCTAGTTTTAAAGAATATTATAGGAAGTTAGCTTTAGGTTTTCTTTAGTCTGATACAGTCCATGACTGACAGGCTAAAAAAGAAAGACAGTCGGCGACGGGACTCTTATTAAATCGATGCAAGTGGCCATCAACGCAATGCATTGACGCAATTGCGCTTGCTTTATTGCCTTCCGTTGTATGATTCGAAGAACGGAAGGCAGCAAGTAATTATAGCAGTGAGGGATAAAGATGAGAAACAGAGCGAGCGATGATGAAAAGAACTACTGGCGGCGACCGTATAACCTCCTGGGTGGTGATCAGGTGGAAATATGTGTTGCCATTTGATAACTGTGATTGTCGGTAAGTAAAGACTGAAATCAACTCGCTAGCAACTGAGACAGGGTTCATCATGATACGTGATATGTTGACAAGTTTCTATATTCCCAATATACAGTTAGATGCCCGAACTTCTCACCGAGCCCTACTATAAAATTCTCATAGCATACCGTCTTTGCACAAGTAGTTGTCCATTTTCGCGTGTTTTAAGAGTGTATGTTACCAAAGCAAAACTATGTACTTTCCGTACCAATGAGCATTTCGCAGCTTTACGAGAAGGCTACAAGCACATTTATGGTACAGCTCCAGCATTCGGCTTCGTTGCAACCCCACAGACCAGCATAAGCCCCCCAACACCTTACGGGTCGTTCAGTCATCAGTTATAGCTGATGACCTCGACATTTCGAGCTTGAAACGTGGTTGCTATGAATATTGCGGTTAGAACCGATAACAACTGCACACAGCAATAAGTACTCACATGTGGTAGGACCTGGCGTGCCTGATGATCCCTCGGTCTGGTAGTCAATGATGCTACAATAGACATATTAGCCGCGAGTTAACATGCAAGCAAGTGATGATGTTTGCATACAGTCGAAGCCCCTGGCCAATGTAGCCTCTGGCGTATTGCGTAGTGATCAATGTTCCATCGAGATAAAACTTGACGCTAATATCGGATCCGTTCTCATCACGCAGTTCAGCCTTCACAGAGTGCCAGTTGGTTGGGTCTGGGTAGTCCACGTCGAGAGCGGCGACTTCGCTCGACGTGTTGAAGGTATTGAAGGAAATCTTGCCAGTTCCCTTCCACTCGGCAATGTCGATCTCAGGAGGCCATCCACTGGCTGCGTTCAGCCAGAAGGCCGGCCATGTGCCCCGCTCTACGGGCGCGATGAACTCGGCGTTGATGTCGTACCCTCCGCCAGCGGCCACCGTAAACGTCGACTTGGCATGAATAGTTCCAGAGAGGTAATGGATTGGGTCAGCCTCGGTGGTGACTGGCTCCGCTGTCAAGGTGAGGACGCCGTCAGCCACCGAGACGTGAGCCTCGTCCATTCGAGCGCCGCCATTGTGGGTATCGCTCCAGGGATAGAGGTAGTTCCAGTATGTTTCAAGCGAAGAGAATGAGTCGGCGGGGATCTCAGTGGTCGCGCGTCGTTCAAGAGATGGCTGTACATGAAGGCAGGAAATACCAGCAGCCTGCAGACCAAGGAGAAAAGCTTTGAGTAACATGATGGCAGTCTGTTCAGTATCAGTACAGACTCAGCTAGCAATGCAGAGGCTTTGCTGGAATCCTGGCGTGGGCGGTCTACTTTATATGTCTTTCTTCTTCTCGGGCAATGGGTAGATCGAATCATAATTTCGGAGAATACGATGTTGCATCGGCAAGGTTGCGTTGAAACAAGGACGCTCACTCAGTGGGTTCGTCGCATGGCATAGACAAGTTTCCGAAACGCAGATCGTTCCGTATTCCCCATTGATCTGCTACGAGACAAGCCCCGATTCGACCGCGTGTCTGACCCTGGCACTTGTCTACCCAGTGACGTGTGATTTGAGAAACAACGGCATAACTTCCTCCGTAACACTTTTTAATCCGTGGGAGTCTGCTGTGATTGGCAACCGGACTCGCGTGATCATGCTGACCATTAGAAGCGAACGAACCACAGAAAGCTAGGAATGTCAGATCAGACAAGGTCAGATAGAACGAGGAGTCGCAATACCACCCAATGAATGTCCCCTTTTAATCACCATGCACAGAGGTCACCATCGACCCTTAAGTCTGCTGCCGTCATGAAGTTACTTCCAGTGCCAAGTAGGAAGAGCTGGCGCGCGAAACTTGTCGACTTTACTCAAACGGTACAGCATATTATCCCCGACCCATTGAGTTTCTATGCCGGGCTTCTACAGTACCTAGGCTATTACTTCAGCGCGGATGTAGCTTGGCGATAGGGAGTTTACTCTCATGAGAGGCATATTGACCCTGGATCCGTATTCTTCTGCTAGAGACTGTGCCAACTGATAACGGCCGCTACCTCCAACGTTCTCACAATTGTCCATCAAACGACCTCATGTCTCCTCGAACATTTTCTTAATACTACCACCACCTAGTTGCCTCGCAGTCAGGATGGGCCAAGCTCCAAGTCCCGTGGCCGACAATGCCTCCATCGGCGGCGGCCGGGCTTACTACCGGGCGTAAGCACGTAAGGGAGGGACGACAAAGAGTGCAGCGTATACCTTGAGGAACAAAGGTTTTCAGGCGCACAACCTAAATCCCGCCTGGGTCAGTCAGTCAGTCAGTCAATCGGTCAATTAGCTAGCTAGCAAGCAGGTTAGACAGACAGTCAGGCATTCAGTCAATCAGTCACTCAATCACTCAATCACTCAATCACTCAATCACTCAATCACTCAATCACTCAATCACTCAATCACTCAATCACTCAATCACTCAATCACTCAATCACTCAATCACTCAATCACTCAATCACTCAATCGCTCAATCAATCAGTCAGTTAGTCAATCAGTCAATTAGCTAGCCAGCAAGCAAGTGAACGTCCATGGATCACATAGTGCACGGGCGCGGAGTGATAAAGAAGGATTCTTGCGCCGGAGGCATCGAACAAAGAACTCTTTCCTATAAAAACCTTTACAGTCCACATTACAGCGACCTAGAGCAGAGTTCTTTGTTCCATGCTCGCTCAGCATCCCACGGACAAGAGGTGAGGCCTTGTCAACCTGAACAGGAAGTGAAGAACACAAACTGACGAGGAAGTGCTTCTCCTTTCGAACGACTTGATCGCTTCGCTCCATCTAGCCCTACGGGCTGCTGAAGCCACGTAACGTACGACGAACAAAGTGAGGCCACCGTGAAAGAGCGGGAACGCTTGAAGTAACAAGATAAAGGGAATTTGTGTTCGACCAACGGGAGACACGCACACGGCGCCGCGCCGGAAAGGGTTCATACAGCTGAGACATCGCTGCCTTTCTTTACGTGTTTAAGCGAACACACAACACACTCCAATTCAGTACACTGGAACAGCCAGTCCGGAGAGACGAGGCAAGCATTGTACAGAGCCCGAGAGAGTCATCGCAGCACCACATGGAGCGAGAACAGTCTGCAGAGGGGCGGGAGCACCGGCCTTGGTGTCTGAAGGTCACCTTTCAGCCATGGGTGGAGAAGCTTTATTTATCCTGGGGTGAAGATACGAAGAAGCTGTTGAAGGACGTTTTTGTTATGACTTTGAGTCATCGCAAGGCGGGCATGAGCAGCCGAGAGGGCGCGTGGTACGTTAATTTTTCGTCCGAGCAGAAGTGTCGAGACGCTTGGGGATTTGTCGCGAATTGCTGCATGGGAATACCCGATTGCAACTTTTTGAGGTGAGGATGCACGAACCCTTATTGTGTTTCTTCTTTTTCTTGCCTTTGTTGGGAAGTATACTAACCGTATTCCATCGATGGTAGGGTGGAGTTGGTTTCGCCGGAGGGGAACATTGTCCAAGTATTCCATGAGGAACCGGAAGTGGACAGGGACGGGCGAGTGGCACGTTGAGTAGGTAGGATGGAATGAGCAGGTGGAACATGCAAATAGTAGCAAGTGAAGCCTGATTGGAACTGTGATGCATCGTGATACATGTGAACCATAGTGTAGTAGTTTGTAGTGAAGTGAACGAGCGTAGAACAGTAGAAGCGACCTACAGAGAGCCCAAGTAGTAGCGAGTGAATGAAGGTAGACTAAACCTTTTGATCTTGACTGTAACCACCCAAGTGGAAACCGACGAACGAAGTGAGGAGCTGAACCCCGGAGCGCAGCGTAGGGGTGACGAGCTAGAACGCTCTCAATCATCCACCAAAAGAACGCAAAAGTTCTGGTCAAGGCAACCACAGGTAGTGAGCGGGAGCGAACACCGTAGGGCGGCAGTGTCTTTGGTGGAGCGCCCGAAACCAAAAGTGAAGCTATCGTGACGAGCATAAGCGAGGAACAAAACAAGGAGTGAGCCCAGCGAACGACATCACAACACGAAATGAACATGGAGTGCACAGGAACGAGCGCAGCGAGTGGACAGATCAGTGCATGAAAAGGGTTGTTTTTTTCCTTATCTCGAGGAGCGCGACCGTAGGGAGCAAGCGAACTTCATAGATCCCATTACATACCACGGAGGTGTGCCAACACCAGAGCGGAATAACTTTGGTATGTTAGAGGGGCATGACCCATCATCGGACGGATGGTATCATTAGTATGAGCAACCGAGAGGGCGCGTGGTACGTTGATTATACCTCAGAGAAGAGATGTCGCGAGGCTTGGCAATATATTGCGAATGGCTATGCGGGAATAGCTCAGTTTGGGTTTTTAAGGTGAGGATGCACGAACTTTTGTTGTCTTTCTTTACCTTCGTTTGAATGATGCTAACTGTATTCCGTTTATGGTAGAGTGGAGCTAGTCTCGCCGGAGGGAGACATTATCGAAGTGTTGGTCGATGAACGCAATGAGGGGCGGAAGCCCTTGAGCGAGGAGCGAGGAGTAGATAGCACGCAATGAGCAGGTGGAACAAAGAAAAACTGGGAAGCGAGAACGCGTATAGAGATACCGCAACTGAGATTTCTTTTGTGACAGGATAGTAGAGTGATTTCTTTTGTGACAGGATAGTAGAGTGAAGTGAACTAGCGATAGAGTAAAAGTGACCGTAGGGAGCCTAAGTAAATGCGAGTGAATGAACGTAGGCTGAACCTTTGATCTTATCGTAAACACCTGAATGCAAGCCGACCGAGGGACGAAGGAGCGGAGTCCCGGAGGGTGCGGCGCGCCGGAACGCTTCTGGTAATCACGAAGAGATAGCCAAGATTCCTTTTGAAGCAAGCGAAGGGCATGAGAGGCGACCCAATCCCGTATGGCCCCCAAACCCCCTTCCTCTAACTTGCATACAGTCCCGTAGGCCTGTCTTTGGACATCCCTGTGCTTCGCCAGGGTAGGGGTGATCGGCCAGAGTCGCCACCGTGGCATGAGTTGTAGGCACTCGTCCGTTACAATTTAGGAAGATGGACAACGATTGGCAAACCGCCAACTCGGTCATCTATTCTGAATTCGGACTCCGAATTATGTTGCCAAGGGAGAAAGTAGGGGGCCTCAAAATACAAATATCCCCATACCCTCAGAACTTCTAGAGCAGCATGCGGCTGCCTTGTTTGCCTTCTTTACCTATATGATGTGCTCTTGCTTGAAAAATTCACTTCCCACACTGGTCATCTTCTCTTCTGCTCCAGCCACTTACAACCTAGTTTCTTCCCTTCACTTCCGAGCAGGCATGGTGTCGATGACTCGCTGCCTCCACGTTCACCGTTATTGTCGGTGGTCGTCGTGCGTCCGATAAACCGGCTGGTCCATCTGGTGGACTTACCAGATCATGCACCGCCCCTCAAATCGTCAACACCCAAGAATTCGGTGATTCGGAAGCCCATAACATTCAAGAATAACTCGACAATCTCCAGCAGGGGGCAAGACAACAAGTTGAATCTTTGGGGCACTGCGTTCGCGTCCTTGATGATCTCATGTATTACGAAGTACATGCAGACCACGAACGAGACTGGTCATATGGTCGACGAGTTGATGATATTGAAGACTTACACCAGAATTGTAGGCGACTTGTATCACAGATCCAAATTTGCCGAATTGCCCGCAGTCCAGTGCCACAAGGTGACGTTATTATCGAATGTCTTCAAATTCAGGTCTAAAGATGAGGTTCCTCAGAGCTACCCGAGCACATGGTTGAGTCTGAGAAGCAACCCGAATGGCAACTCTTGTCTGTCGGTCATCGAGAGTGTGGTGACTGCGGCGAAGATGGTTCCGGAGGCCATGATGCATCCCATATCGAGGCTGATAGGGGGCCATAGATCAGCCGGTGGGCGTTGAGGTTCCTGACGGAGCAACCTACGCATTTTCGGGAGGCATTTCGATAAGTATGACACCAATTTGATTCGAGACGTTCTGCTCATTGCCGAAGAAGGACTCCCTTAGGGCGTACGTCAAGCACAGACTGGGTGGTGTTACTCCTGTGGCTGCCATAAACAAGATGGTCCAGTCGATGAAAGACACGGAGTTATTCGACAAGAACCTGTACAAGGGCAGAACTCTGCTCACAGGACTTTCGTGATGATGAACATTGCAGAAGGTTTTGATCGTCAACATCTCCTTCGACTCGGTGTTCCTGGCAGCAGCAGCATCGAGCCTGTGCATCATCATACTGGACACGTCGATCATGGGTATCCTCCTCTCCATCATCATCAGGGCACGAGGTATGTAGTTGTGAGTAGCCATTACATCCTGAGCCAATAACGCCAATTACGTCAGAGTCAAGTCATGGAGAAGAAGAAATCGAGTCCGAGAATTTCGATCCCAGAAATCTCAGAACTGTGGTAGAGTGCAAACTGACCGCCATTGTCGGACGCGGTGGGGAAGCCTGGAATGGATTCTCGGGGGTAGAGCCCTATGCCGTGGACGAATTATTGGTAGGTACTTCGTGGTACAAAATTCTTGTCATGCTCCATCTAAACTGCTTCCCGAATACTGCTCCAATTCCCGGTTTACATCATCAAGAAACCGACGGCTATTCCAAGATGTGATATAACTGTCCGTCACATGCTGCTCAGAGATTGGATCGGAAGAAGCCACTTCTCTGACCTGAATGTCATCTACTCGCCTTCGCTTGTATTCTCGCCTATCGTTATGAGAAGTTGTTTCGCTGTCTTTTGGTTGATCCTCTCGATGCCGAGGTTGGTCGGGCTGGCTCGGGCGCGACCTCTTTACCGGATCAGGATTCGGCAGTGCGTCCATGCCAGAGTCGGGAGTAGCAGGCATATCAGTCCTCGGGGTGAAAGGCGTCGTCGTCCCAGACGTAGCCAGCCTCGTAGGGATAGATTCTACCGGGAGCATCTCGGTGCTTATGTTCTCGATGCAACACATTTCGTAGTGATGCCGCAGCGCCTCTCGGTCCACATTATCAGGAACACAGGATTCTTGACCGTTGTTCACCGTCAAGACATTATACGGAACAAAGACGCGAATACGTAATGTATCGGGATGGATCGAGATCAGGCGCGCATCAAAGAGTTCATGCAGGTGGCTCATCAGCATGATACCGTTCTTAGGGTTCCATGTCTGTCGCCAAGATTCGTGGATCTGCCTGCGGCAATCTTCGTCGTCGTCCGAGTATGTGTCGGCGCCGGGATATAGATGGAAGTGTCGCTGGGGGATGATATGGCAGGCCTGCAGAGCTGGACCGATAGCAGGGCTCACGACCCAGGAATCCCCAAGGCCCGAAATAGCGCAGCAACTAGTCGTGAGGAGTAATGAGGATCGGAAGTTGTCCATAATGACTTTGGCTGCTTTTTCGTCGATGTTCATCGAGAGCGGTGCAACCATCTTCGCCATATCGTCGTCGTCTTGGTCATCTCGCCTGGTAGGACTCAAGCTCGAGGCGAGTCGTTTTGGGGGAGATTGAGAGCCACTGCGGGCTTTGATTTGCGCCGCATGGGCATCGCCGCAAATCTTGGATCGAGAGACGTAGCTTTGGGAGGGAGATATCGCGGATCACGGCGGCGAAAGGGTTGAGAGATGTGCTGAGCGCACTTGGCTGGAGACAAAAGTCAGGGAAAGGCCGCCAAACAACACAAAGCAGCAGGTTATGGCTAAGAACGGACCTTGTATATGCGACGAGAGAGGTGAGTCTGCAGAAAGACTGCACTCGCCATGACGGACAACCTGATACTTGACCACAGTAGGCCGCTTTATTGCTGTAGGCGCGAGGCTCGGCACAGGCTGGTCAAAGGATTGCTCAGTCACAAACTCCAGCGTCGCTGCAGACGGGCTCATCAAGCCAAAGGCGACGCCGTCCCATGATGCTCCCGTATCGGTCCATGGCGCTTCGAAGCAGAGACATAGCTCGTTGATGACGTCGCGAAACGTGACGAGGTCACTGCCGGGGTTCTGGAATACGCCGGCGAAAAGAGAGGGGCGCTGACCTACAAAGAGGCGGACGTTCCATCCTGCGGTTCGCATTGGAGCCGACACCGCGGCGTTGGCCATGTCGTTGTCGCTTTGGGGCGGTTCGTGACGGCGTATGGGTTGGCTTGAGGCTTAGAATGCTGTGGGGTCAACACGGAAACAAAAGGGTTGGCCAAGCAACAACGGCCGGATCGCAAAATCACGTGAAAATGTTTATGTAAGAGGTAGCAATGCACGGCCACAACAGCCACTAACAGCCACCATCGTGGCGCGATCGCGAACAGCTGCGCTTCGAACGTTGAAGCTGGCCTTTTTGACATTGTTTTCTTGCTGCGTTAGCGTCGGACGCACTTGCGGTAGCACGACCCTTTGTCGTCTTGGTCAAAATCCTTGCTTAAATACCCATCGAGGCACCTTTTCTTCTGGTTACTATGTAGTAAAAGGACAAAAATGAGCCTGGTTTCATTGAGGTATTTCGTATTCCGCTTACCCAGACCAGGTGTGGTTATGCACCGTCTGGCTGAAGCCCAAACTGTCTCCACCACAGCGGCACAAGAGGCGGTTGACGTTTCTCGAATCGGTCAAACTGTACATAATGCTTGCGTTCCAGGATTGTTGAAATCTGATCAAGGGGGCTCTGCACATTGCTCCCAGATGATGCCGTGTCGCTATAGAGGAGGCTAGTTCTGATGCGCATCATAGCTTCTAGTGCAGTTTTCTCGAACTGCTGTTGCACTAAGAGTAAATGAGCCTCTATACTTGTGATATTATATTGCATACTAACCTAGACTATAGGATAGTACGTTGACCCAGGCGGCCCAGGTCGTGAGGGAGGTTTCTTGCAGCGGGGAGAAGTTTCGCCGCAACCCTACACCATCCTCGCTAGTCCGCAGGACCTCGGTGTAACTTCCACCCGCTTGCCCATGCTACAAATGCGGGCAACGGGGGAATACTACCAAAAGGACTTTACTATATATAGGCCAATCCGCACGTCTCTTTTAACATCCACCTATTAACGTATCACTCTTCATCCTCAGTTCACTTCTAATTAAACTACTGCAAGTTGACTTCTATTCAATAACTGGAAGAAACTACCCTCTACAAAGCTCTCCAGCAGACTTACACAACCACGACCACTAAGATGCATGAAATTAAAGAATCCATCGACATCGATACGACTCCAGCTAAAGTCTGGTCCCTCCTGTCCAACCTACCTTCGTGGAAGACTTGGAAGACTTTTGTTATCGACGCAGTGACTGTGGAAGGTGGCGAGCTCAAAGCCGGCTCCCACCAGTCTCTTACGGTTGCGACGAAGCCTGGCGCGGAGCCGACAATCTTCAACAACAAAGTCTCGGTGCTTGTCCCGGAGAAGAAACTGGTCTGGATCGGCAGGATTCGCTACATCCCAACAGTCTTCTTTGAAGCAATCCATTGTGGCACGCTAGAACCTATTAATAGCGGAAAGGGTTGCCGGTTCACCCAAGCGGAGAAGATGGCAGGAGCATTGGTACCAAATCATCAAGCTAGGGAGCATTACAGACGATTTGAGGGTTGGGTATAAGAGGATGAACAAGGAGCTCAAGGTGGCTGCAGAAGCGCTTTGAGACATCCTATTGCAGCAAGCATGGGGCTGCTTCGTAGGCCTTGGGACAAGAACGATGAATAATGGTGGTATATCCCAACTGCTTGCATTGATGCCTTGGATCACAGTGCCCACTCCCGATTGCCAGGCTGGGCTACACAGGAAGGTACAACAGGAACGGTGGACGAAGGATCGTCGGTGAGCAAGCCATGAAACGGGCTTTAGCACGGGCAAGAGGTGCACGGTGAGCCTTCTTGTCTTTATGCATTCCTTCCAATACCCCGAAACAAAATCTTCTTCCTTTGCAACTTCCTTGTCGGGCATGTCTCCGCCTCGCCTGTTTCGCCACAAGATATTGGATAGGTAATGAGTATTCATGCGAGTCAACACTTACACACCACGACCCTGGTTGGGATTCAAGGCAGTACATAATAGTGTGTATTCTAATACATCCTACACTATGCCATCGAAAAAGTAACTTGGAAATGATTGGTGCCTATACGAAGTAGCCCGCACACCAGTGACGTTTTTTCCTCTGCTCACCAGGGTGTCAGCCCTAGCTCGTCGGCTGTAGAAAACATCAGGCTCACACACCTACTGGACACGGGCTCTGCATTGATTATACAGCTTTCATTTCCCACTTCGTAGATTGACGAGTAGTGTCAGGCGAAATCTTGCCGCAGGATGGCCTTAGAGTACAAGCCTGGACCCTTGCCCAAAAATCACCCTCCAAGATAAGTCAACCGGTCAGCCACCTCTTTGCTGAGAAAGTACCGCATTTGCCAAAGAACAAAGCCCTGATCTTCCGCGTCGATGACGTCCCAGGCGATCAGACCGGCGTTCTACGCCTGGTGATCTGTAGCTCGGGGGCCCCACTCCCGCGGAGCATATGCCATTCTGAGCCTCGCCGGAAAAGTCATCTTCTCCCATGATGACGAGGTAGTCTCTCAAATCTCATGAGGAAGAGAAACCCTGCCAGACATGGTATCAAGGCCCCGCATGAAGTCCGCGCGGCAATACTAGGCTGATTTCTGCCTGATCCCTTCCCAGCTTCTAAACATTTAATATGACCATAAATTGGGGCCCTAGAGGGAAACATCCCCAGACGAAGCAGTGAATACTGTCTACCCCGAACACACCATGGACTTATCCCGGTCGATTCCATTCGTAAAGCATGTCAATGATTTGATGTCTAGCTGGCACATCCCTGGTCTGGGTATAGCTGTCATTAACGGCTCGGAAATCTTTACCCAAGGATTTGGCCATGCCGTCCTCGGCCCCCAGGAAATTGAAGTAACCTTTGACACTCTGTTTGACTGCGCGTCGACCTCTAAATCCTTCACCGCAGCTGCTGTCAGTCTCCTTATTGCAGATGATAAACAATATCCCCAGGTCCAATGGACACCGGTATCACATCTGTTGCCCGACGATTTTGTATTACCGGACGCCTATGCGACAGCGAACGCAACTGTTGAGGATATTTTGAGTGATAGGACAGGAATGCCGGGGTAAGTCGAACTCAGCTCATCTATACTCTGCACCTTGGTAGCATGAATTGAGCGATGGGGTTGGAACAGTCATCTCTTCCCAATTTCCCCCGTTATGTGGTGAGCCCATTCGGGAGAGCAATAAGTTAACCAGTCTTTCAGACACGATTACAGCTACTTGGGAATAAAAGCGAAAGATTCAGACACGCCCAAGTCGGTGACGCGGAATTTCAGGAACTTGCCCTTGAGCAAGTCTTTGCGGACATACCAGTACTGTAACATGATGTTCACAGCGGCAACCTACCTCGTCCAGCCAAGTGCCGTCCACGCGGCTGGTCAAGACTACCGATTTGCCAAGCCTTACACGTGGCGGGATGGCAAGTACCAAGAGTTGGAGCACTTTGAATAGCCCGAAGGCCAGGGAGCCGGATCGCTGCAAAGCTCGGTGGCCAACTACGCCAAATGGGTTCGGGCCATGATGCACCGACTCGACCCTATCAGCGAAGAGACATATTCCCAGCTAGACAAACCTCGTATCGTGAGCAATCCTGACGCCAACGAGGACGGTGACCTGGCGCCATTCACCTCTCACAGGCTCTGTGCGCTCGGCTGGGAGACCGAGTTCTACCGTGGGCACAAGATTGTCCGGCATGACGGTCTTGTCTCCGGCTTCGGCAGTCTTATCCTGTTCGTTCCTGACCAGCGGTTCGGGATCGTAGTCTTTGGAAACGCGGGCACCGCAAATGATGTGTCCTTCGTCCTCGCTATGGAGCTGCTCGATTTGCTTCTGGGGGTTCCCGAAGCAGACAGAGTCAACTGGGCTCAGCGAGCAGAGATTGACAGGGAAACCGACAAGGAAAATGAAGAGGAAAGTCTGAATAATCTACGAGAAGAGCTTGCCCTGGAACGGGGCACAGCTCTAATCAGACGCTGCCGCCAAGCACATACCTTGGGACCTTCAACAGCCTAGGCTATTACTCCCTATCCGTCCTAGACAAGAACGGGACGCTATACATCGACGGCACGGACCGCAGCATGGCCTTCACCATCACCCTGGAGCATGTATGCGACGACCAGAACTTCCTGGCCCATTTTATCGATGACGAGGGCGCAGATTCCCCCATGAAAGCGCAATTCCGCATCGAAAACGCCAACGTTACGGCGCTCGGCCTTGCTCTGGCCGAGGAATTGGGCGATTCGTTGATCTGGTTTGAAAAGCAATGACAGCGAAACAGCCCCGTGATGGCATGTCTAGCACTCCGAAAACTAGACTTACAATCCGAATGTCTACAATCAGTTTTATTCAGGTTCTAATGGATCCCTGCATCTTCCGGCGCAGCGCAACTACTCTAGAATCTTAGTTAATCGTGGTCTATCGCTACGATTAGTCAATCACCATGTCAGTTCTTATCCCCAACCAAGATACTTTGACTTCAAGGGGTCTACTTTTTCTCATCTCTTGTCGTCTTTGTTTTTTCGATGTGAAATGGACTCAAGGACTTCCTCTTCAACCGAAGAGTCCGGGATACCAAGGACGCAAACTGCTCTTTTAAAGACACCAAGCAGTATCACACGTACTTCTACGATGCTACAAGTTTCGACACCTCTGACGCTAAGAATTGGACGCTATCTAGGGACGACATGGCCGTAGGTAAGTAGACTGAAAACATGAGGCAACATCCTCGACCGAGTCGCTTCCGTTAACATATACAGCCTCCCTCCATTTCAAATTCGGCGATGCGATCACACCCTTTTTTCTCCCCTCCACCCACCCGAAAAATTCTCCCACATACTTTCGTACAACCTGCGTCATCCTCAATCCGCCTACTGGGCCGAACTGCTTCTGAGCAAGAGTGGCTAACCCTAGTTCTTCGTTCCCCGTTGCTATATCGCAATAGTCTAGATGCCCGGAGCCATAGATGGCAATGTGCTCCCACCAGCCAGTCTGAGGCTCCTGGAACTCAGCCCACAACGGGTCGCCCTGTATTGTATGGCTGATACTTCTCATGAGGAGAACTGGTCGCCTGATATCGGTCACGGCAGTTTGGTGCTGAGAGAATCCTTTGTAAGGAGTGATTAAAGTAGAATATGAGTAGGCCAAGCAATGTGGCAGTATTGGTACATACTGGACTATAATGTAGTTAGATTAAATGAAAATAGGCAGGGTGCTTAATGAATCCTTCCGACAAGTCCGGAAACCCGAACTTATGCCCTGACCATGTACAACTCAGCCACATACCGGGAACACTTGGCGCTTATCCTGAGCGTCGAGGCGTTGTCCATTGGCTCAATACCGAAGAAACGTGTGTACTAAGCCATATTTGCTAGCAGGGGCGAGTGGTGGATTGGCTATGTAGCGTCGTCAGAAAATAGCGCCATACGACGCGGTTTAGATCCTACTGCTACTGTACACGCAGCCAAGCCAGTGCAGGTGGTGAGCCTATGATATCCGGGTATCTTTTGTATGAGAGCTTCGGCGTGACTCTGCCAGCGAAGATTCACACTAGGCCGTGATCCCTTTTCGAGGTGTCCGACTTGCGTCAGGTCGTAACAATTCACCGGGTTTTGTGTCAGATAACCGCACCAAAAAATCGGCAGTCCTTTGGCTGCCCATAATACCGAAGTCTAAGTGAGGTATGATGAGCACCAACCACGCGAGTTATGCTCAACACTTGCCCTGAGGGTCGAATTATCATCCCACACTCTCCGTTGCATCTAACAGTTCTCTACGGTGTAGGGCTATGGCCCTCGAGCATCGCTCCTAACCTCAGCCGTCCATGACCGCCGCATCTCAGAACTCCCCGCTCTTCCGCTGGTTCGAACCGCAACTCAACACCCAGCGCCATGTCAACACTGTCATCCCCATCCTACTGAGTCTCGCTCCTCCACACGGCCTATTTCTGTCTGCCCTTCCACCCTGCGCGACCACATCCTGAGGCTGACCAGCGCCATCATGACCAAGAGTCATAAGCTCCAATATTATGAACTATTGTAGAGCTAGTCAGGTTTCAGACTGAGGCTAAGTAGTCTCGACATCGTAATTCAGTACGTAATCCCCTATCAAGCGACACACAGGGGCAGCTTTGCGTGCGGCGTCGTCTCCAGCGACACTGACATCATCGATAAGAAACTCGATGGAGCAGCTTGGCCCGGCATATTCCGACACATGGGTAACAAAACACCAAGCGATGCTCCGGTGGCTGAAAAGGCTTTCCTCTGCCATCCACCGGGCAAACTGCTTCTTGATGGCGTGATGAAGACTAAAGTCCAGCCGCCGGCCCCGACACCGCTCAAGCCAGCTGCGATAGTCGTCATCGTAGGCCAGCCCAAGCCGGCATTTCACACTCTTTAGTCTTGGCTGTTTCTTTCCTGCTGACCTCATGGCATCTTTCCAAAGGACCTCGGGGTCTAAATTGGCCGTCTTGTCACACATATTGATGTTGATGTGCAGCTCAGTCAACGACGGGAAATCCCGGAGGACTTTCAACTCGCCGTTGCGAAGCCACTGGTGGTGTTGCTGGGATATGCACACACGGGATATGTATTGCAGGCCTCTGGCGGCGCGTAATGGAGAGCTATCAGAGAGCGGCCACTGGAGTTTTCGGTTCTTGGACACATGCCACCTCCGCGGCCAGTAGAACTCTTGCGAAAACATGTTCTCTCCGTATAGGACCGGCGTGCCTTCCCGATTGATCAGGCGACAGGTGATGAGGATTTCTGCGTACAGCACGCGAGATCCAGACTTGTTCGCGCCGGCGACGATGCGGAAATGGTCGGTGTTGGGGCAGATGATGGGGCAGTCGTAGTCCCTTCCGCTCACGAGTAGGTAGTGGTATATCCGCAGTCGAAGCTCCGGGGGTAATGTCAGAATCGACACCTGGGACTGAGAGGAGCCGTTCGTGCACTTGGTGGCACTGGCAGATGCTTCACCCCCCTCATGTCCCAAGCTTGGATGGTGCCGATGAATGGGCCTTCGCAGGACAATCACGCCGTCCTGCTTTGAGAAGTGGTATTGCCGAGTAGGTGTCGATAATACTCCACGTATTCGTTGCGGCGTTTCTGGCACCACAGAGGGGTGACTCAAACCTGACCGTCTTTTTGTAGCAGTTGAGTCAATCAGCTCCTCAACACTGATATTGTCCAGTTCAGATGCAATCCACGGATGGTTGTCAAGTGGACATAAATCGCGGGTTTCCCGGCAAGATCTTCCTAGACCTAGGACGCCGTTGATATCCACAAGAGAACATTGAAACATCTGCATGTAGCGATTTGATTATATTGAGTAAGTTTGGCAACGCAAAGAGCAGTGACTGGTGAGCACGACGATTAGACGGCTGAAAGATGCTGGCTGTGCGTCCTTTAAATGATGGACACATTCCCCCTTTACTATACTATATTGAGTGTAGCTTAAGGAATCCTTGCAGCTAGGGCGCGTAAGAATGATTGGCTGTCGACGGCTGAGTGTGTGCAGAAGGTATATTGGCCCCACTAAGACGCAAATCAAATAGATAGCAGACACCAGGAAGCTGTAAATGCTTGCGTTTATCCCACTAATAGGGTCTATAGAGCCTATAGCTCTATCTCCTTACACAAGTAGCCACTGCATCACTGCTCCCCTTACTCTGCCCCGATCGGCTCATCACGGGAGAAGTTAGAGTAGGGGGTCCATATCATAATCTCATGCAATGGACAGTGGGATCAATCGTTGGGCCCGTTGCTGCTCGTCTGTATTGCCACGTCTTCTTCGGAGCCTTTACATTAACCGTTTACGTTTCTCTCTCTCTTTCTGGGGCAGCTTAAAACGAAGTCTCAGTCCAACAATAGCTCCTTCATCTGCGGCCATTTTGTCCGGCATAGGTTTAATGACTGAAGCCGTCCGCTGATCATAACATTCCGAAGGCAGTTAGTCATTAAAGAAGACCCATTATTCTTAATGCTAATGAGTATGTACATCCTACATGATTATATCCTTAGAGTAACTCACTATTGCAAAGTACATGAGGTGTTATAGTGTGTTGGATTATATTGGCTCTCTTAAAGTCTCGTGACAAGCTTCCGAGTCCTTACGGTCTCTTATGATAAGCTTCTATGGTCCTAAAAGCTATTCCGTTTGACCCTCCCTCAATGAACCCTGATGCCCACAATAACCGATGGTGCCGCTGACGCCCCCCATGCGCCCTCCATGCCGCCCCCATCAATTATGATTCAATCCGAACTAAACTGCCGTAGTCCAGACATCTCTTGCATACTCTTGAAGCTGCTGGATGCTAATCACAACATCGCCTTCTCCTTAGCGTGGTTGTCGCAAGAATAAGAGGTGAAACTCAAGTCGTAAAGGGCCCCCTATGATATTGTACGATGAGGGATTGCTAGGATCCTCTGTAATAGTGATAATTTGGGTGTAAGTAGGCATAAGCTGGGCTGCCGCCCATGTGGTGGTGGCGCCTGGTCGGATCTGACTTGCAGCCTCGATGTACTTCTCGATGATGATTCTTGTGCCGCGCTCGCGCTGGAACTTAGCCAGAAGAATAATCTTAACCTAGTGATCTGAGGCTGTGAACCACTATCTTATCTTCTTTCTTAATCCTGAAAGCGTTTGCGAATACCCTACTTCGAACGCTAAGGTTGGCCAAGCTTCTTTACTAATGCGTTCTGGTCTTGGACCTCCTGATGAGTCGCTTTCTCTACTAGAGGCATTCTGTGTTGCTCGAAGCATCCGGCTGCCCATTGAGTGCCAAGCGTTGAATAACCCCATTCGATAAATCTTAAGGCTAATCGTATACTAAAGCGGTTGATGAAGACATTCATGTAGTCCGGTTAGGATAGTAATAATAAGGGTCTTAGAAGAAGCATTAAAGTAATGGAACCGGGGGCTACTTCGTTCTCCTCTTGCCTTATCAATCTCAGCAAACTGCTAGGCTAATATATCTAAAATAAGATTAGTAAAAGAATAAGGGGTATATAGAGAGTATTACTTACTATAGATAAGGAGCATATCTCCAATAGTGCAATAGATCTCATCAAAGAGATTCTCAATAGTTGTGCACTCAATAGCTCGCAACGCCTCGCCTAGCGATGCTGCAGCCATAATGAAGTTATAGTGGGAAAGGAAGAAGAAAAGTGGTGGGAGAAAGTTATGGTTAGGCAAAGCTTACTTACGCGAGATTCTCTACCAGCCAGGGGCGTGAGCCACACTTTAGCAACTGTATCGTAGTGTAATCCCGTAGTAATGGTGATAGAAAGAGATAGGAAGGAAGTTAGAGATAGGTTTAGCCCATCTCTTTATACCTATTTTATGACTACTGCCTATTCCACTATTCGCTGACTTGTTTGGTGTTTTGCGTGGCTTGTTTAGTTGCCTGTTTAATCACACATATGATTTCTTAGAAATCCGCTTGTTCAATCGCATATATTAGTTGTGCTGCGGCTTGTTAGCTGCCTGTTCAATTGCATACGTGTTTCCTGGCAATCCGCTTTGTTCAGTCGCACAATATTCTGTCCGCAAGCCCGTATTTGTTGAACAATTCCACGATACCCGACTTCGCCATGGAACTCCAGAATTTGTCAAACGTGCAGCGCGCCCAGCAAGTGATCCATAGGCAGAACCGAGTCGATTCTCTCATACAGCGTCGCGGGGGGTGCAAAATCCCAATGATGTCCAGTTATCCTCGTCGACACCTGGCTTGAATCCATTGCGAATCTGGACGTAGAAGAGAAGTGCTTTGCGCTTTTCCCGGGGTTGAAGTTTGATCAACGGCAATTTTCTTTTTTCGGAACTTAGCAGCTCTTCTTGAGCCGATTCGATGACAGTGATGAGCCCCTGAAGTTTGCCATCAACTCCGAATCCCTCTTGGCTCTCGAGACAGTGCTTGTCACTTAGCATAGTGGCATCTCTGGTCTGATGGCTTCAACAAGTGGGCATCTCTTTGAGCTTGTTCTGCTTCACAGCGGCACGCAGCTCGTCCTCCTCAACCCCCCACTCGATTATGAGCCGGCGGTAGACCTCGAAAAGTCTCGACAGATCCGTCCCGGTAGCGAAGCCCATACTTCCTGTGGATACTGGTTCGTGTGGCAGGTGAGAACTAAGTGATCTGTCACGTCGATCGGTCTTCCCAGGGTGCAAGAGAATTGTGTCGATACCAATCGGCACGGTAGCACTCGAGATCGCAGTAGGCGGCGGTACCACACTTTGTACAAGTATAGGCCAGTTCGCCAGTGTCTTCGTAGAACGGGCAGGCTGTTGGATTAGCCGGCTTGAGACCCTCGAGTTCTCTGCTTGGCGCGTCTGCGCTGTCCTGCCTCGAGTTGGAAACTACAGAGCGTTCGTCTTCGCTGGAAGCTGTTCTAGTATATTGTTAATATGCTGAGCACCTGAGGATGAGTTGACGAGCACGACTGGGCGACGAACCGGCGAAACGACGAAATCCATTCTGCTTCCCTTACTAGCAGTCTGGGGTCCTCAACCACGGCATTGAAAATAGTCGTTTCCTTCCTATGTCTGGGCTGGATTGGGGCTGCCATCACCGACTCCTTCTCTGCGTCCCTGTAGGGGACCTCCTCCATCGCTTCCTGTCGAAGGATATCTCGTAAACGCGGGATGGCTTTGACTAGTTTCTCGGTGGCCTCAGGCTCGGTCCATAGCACCGAGGGAAGTGTCCATTGAGAATAACACTTGACATGGTTCCCTCGAGTTTCGAATTGGCCTATCTCTTTCAGAATGTGGCCACAGAGAAAACAGGTCTTCTTGCTAACACCGAGATACGGGAAAACCTCGAATCTAGGGTTCCGGAGGCCAAGTAGATAGGTCATCAGCATCATTTCGGCATGACTTTTCTTGTTCTTCTTGACGTCGCTGTGGAGTTTCGCTTCAAGTCGGGCTGTCAGACAATGTCTGCTTTGGGCTGCCATGCCTCGACTTTCCTAGCTGGGAGACTGTTCAGCAAGACGATCTTGATATTGCTCAACCGCGCCTCCCATTGGCCTTCTGATAAACTCCAGTTCATTCGGGACGCGCCGAAGCTTCGAAGGTGTTAATTTAGCCCTCAGCGTGTTATAAAATCGGTGCTGTACGACCATAACTCGACGCTTTGAGCAAACTGGTAAGCATCTAGGCTGCCGGAAGCAACTCCACCACATCCCTTCTCTTCGAACAACTTCAATCCTGTCAACCCCTGCTCTATGGACATAAGTTTTCTGGCGTGGTACCGAATTCGTTCGTTGTGATATTCCACCAAAATGCTTTGCAGCTTAGGAAGTGGGTCAGACTCGAAAGCGTCTGCGTGATACGTCAATCCTGTCGACGAGAAGGCAGATTTTTTCTTAGAGGAAAAAAAGATACGGACCATTAGAGGATACTCTTTCGGGGACTTCAGCTAGGTGTTCAAGCACCCTGATATCTCTGGGTGACCACGTGTCCCCGCTCGAAGACGAGTTCCGCGCAGCCAAAATAGTGGCCTCGTCGTCACTTTACATCAAGGCGGTGCTGGCGATCAATCTGGGGTCCTTTCCTAGAGCAGAGCAACTCTGCGAGTCGATCGAGAAAGCCTCTCTTTAATTTCAGCGTTGTTATCCAGGGACAGTGGAGAGAAATATTTGGTACACTCTTCATCCTCGGTCGGATCGTCTACATCTTCACCCTCCTGGATAGAAGGAGCAATAGGCTCTCTCGGCTGTTGCTTAACTTGGCACAAGGCGGCCAGTGTGGTTATCTCTGACTCCAAGTAAGGAGGGAAACACCATTCCAGGGCATCGCTAGAGCCCGGCGACGGCTGGGGTGAAGTAATGATGTGGACGTGGGTCATTTAGCTGAACTTCGAGGCTACGGGCCCTCTCTTTTGCCCTCTCCGGAAAGGCGATGTCAAAGGGGATAAGGTAAATTATAAAAGCTCTATATAAAGGGCGGTAATAAAATATGGTTCTAAGTTGCCCAGTCTTATGCAGTGATAGATTTCTATTTAATGCTACAAGGAGATACTTGGCCCGTTCCGGGGGAAATGCTGCATTCGGCGAGGTGGGATAACAAAGTCGACTTCCGGGGAAAGAATGTCGTAGGTGGTGGTAGGAACATAGATATTTCAACGGTAGATGGATAAATCTTCCACAGCATCCCAAAATACATCTTCGCCTCCTTCTGCAGTCCATAGTTCCTGTACGAAGGTGAGAAAGCCGCAGGGCGCCGAAACGAGCCGGGCAATGTCGACCACAGACTCGCCCTTGGGCGTTAAAGCACGCCAATCCACTTTGTGCCTTGCATACTGCTCGATTATTCGTAGCACGAGTATGTTCTTTTTAGCTGCTGCCATGTAGACGACAGCCCTTCCGGAACCGTCTTTTGCATTAACGTCGGCGTTAGCTTGAAGGAGCATCCGGATGCTGTCTAGAGCCGGCACATCTCCGCGCTGCGCTGCCGGACTAGAAATGGTAAGGGTCAGCAAAGGCTGAAACCTACAGACGACGAGACCACATTGACTTGGGTCTGCTCCAGCTTGAAGAAACAGCCTCAACGCGTCGGCATGCCCGAACTCGGCAGCCCAGATGACGGGGGTTTGGCTTTGCCTATCGGCAGTATTGATGGACTCCCGAGTGATTTCTCCACACGCAAGACACTCGCTCAAGGTGTAGTCAGTGATGTTGGTTGATACCAAGCAGAACCTCATGGAGATGGCTGAGCCCTTTGCAATCGCGGTAAGAGCCGTCCAAGTCTTCCACGGATAACCGGAACGCCGATCGTACATCCGCCAACACGTGCGACGAGAGGTCTCCCACCGGAGTTCCAGCAATGGAGTTGTTGATCAGTATGTCGTCCATGATCATCTCTACCGGTCGGCTTTGGAAATCTTATCAGATTTTTTCTTCTCTGCTTGGTTGCTGGTCGACGGTGACTTACTAGCCCTGGCTGTCCTCCCAGTGTCCATTCACGCCCGCATCAAGCAGATTCCTAATCATTGATGTGTCGCAAAATCCTGAGCCCCAACAATAGAAGGATGCGTACTGTGAGTTTCCCAGTCAGTATGTGTTGTACCTGCTTCTGAGTGTGTTGCTTACGTGGATAAGGCCCCAACCGTACGACGACACGTCGTAGATGGAGGCATCGCCAGAAAGAAGCAGCCTCTGAGTAGCTGTAATGTTCCTTGCTTTGATAGCGTCGAATATCGCTGCTGGCTCTTGCCGTACCGCCGGCGTAGTGATGCAGACGTAAAGTGGGAGAAGAGTGACATGTGCTGTGACACGCAGGCGGGCAATATATTTCAGGAACCATTCTGGGAAGATGTAATGCAGCTGAAGCTTTCCGGAATCCATGTTGCGACGACAACTTTGCACGTTGCACGGACGGAACCATGAGAGGCCCCACGGCAGGCTAGCATAGCCCGCAAGGAGGCGTCCGAGATAGTGAGACGCATGGAGATGGACGAAAGCCAGCGTGTGACAGCGGCACGCGCAGATCCGGTAGCATCGAAGCGGCGGCTCATAACCAATCGCTAGCGCCGAGAGCATAGTATGCTCGGGCGATGAACTTGACACCTCCCTGGCTTCTTCAAGCTCGGGTCGTCTCGTCACATTCCTGTCCGAGTGATTGCCCATTCGGCTTGCTCTCAAGTCATTTGCGATGAGCCGATGGAGAGAGTTTGAAATATCTAATAGCTCAGCGAAAGTCTCTTGTCTGATATCTCTCACGATGGCGTGGAGAGCATTCGATTGCTCCAGCAGCGTTGATTGGCTTCTTACCAACGCATCAGTGACCACCGCCACTTGGCCTACTGAGTGAGAAGCCCTCGTCGTGACTTTGCTGTTTATTCGAGTTACTCAGCCGATACCAGCAGCAAGCAAGGGCTCTTAGCAGCTTTACTCACGACATATGAGCTTGAATTATCTCGAGCAGAAGCAACCTATGGCCCTTGACTTTCTCTTGCAGCGAGTTTGCCCTGAGAGCCTTGACTAGTCATTTCCGTCGCTTTGCTGTTGTTTCTGCATTGCCCACCGCTTGAGTCTCACTAAGTAGTGCCGACACCTCGTTGATTGTCTCATAACTCTGTTGTAGCAGGTTGGCGAAATCAACCTTGGCAACCGCAGCTTGCGGAAGCGAGTCACCGCCGAGAACTGTCTCCACGGCCTCAAGTATGAGGCAAAACTAGGTAATCTCGTTGGATACGGCGAGGAACTCGGCTTGAGCATGTTTGAAAGACTTGACGGCGTGATACGTCTTGTTGGCAACGCGCGCTCCAACTGCAACGAGCCCCACAATTGCGCTTGCAAATTCTGCCATCAGGAATTGCTTCTCCTTTCAGCGGTGTCTGTTTTAAGATGTTAGCAAAGTCTAATAGTATATTATACATTGAGACACCGTACATACTTGATAGAAATAGTGTCGAAAGAAGTTGGCAAGGTCCGACTAGGAAAATGAAAAGACATGTGTGGCGACACGATGCCAAAGCTAATCACTTACCTTGTTTATAGTAGGGGGGCTATGACTAAACAGGCACCTTGGTAGCGAGCCATGGTGCTCTATGGCTGTCGTTGTGCCCAACGATGATCAGGCATATATGGTGACATAGTATCAGCAAGAATTAAGCATGTGCGGCACCGCCATGAGGAGCCTAACATAAGGCGTAGGCTGCCTAGTCGGACTCCTCACTCTGTGAAACCTCAGACTGATCACATTCGCCCAGCTCGTATTGATGGCACGTCAACTCGTGATACCACACATGATGAAGTTCTTCAGGCAACCAACATTCCGTGGAGACGATATGTCTAGAAGCTGCCCCCGCATCGCTTCTGATCAGGGAGACTGGCGATGAGAATGCCACTTCTCCATGTCACGAAAATCGCTCACGCAGAGTTGCCTGCAATGTTGTTCATCCTTCGCCACTGCACCCGTCTAGACCACGTCAACCCGAACTGGTTATCGGCATCCATCAGCCACCAGAATCCTCCTATTTCCTTGGGGGGGTGGCTCGAGGGTGTTAAGCTGGGATGCGCTGTCGGGGAGCTGATTAAATCACACTTGGGTGGAAGGGCTACGCCAATTGTGATTATATATACCTCCTACAGTGAGATGTTTGCAGTCGTGCGCCGCCCTCTCTGTTGGGCTGACGCAGACGTTGCCAAGTGCTACATGTAAGTTCGTATCCCCCGACAGCTACTCAGTGACGGCCAGGTAGCTGATAAACCCTGCAGCGCAAAAACCTCTCCTTGCAATGGACTCGGGTCTTGGTGAATGGCTCAACAGTGCTATACATGGGACCGTGGTTCCGGCATCCGAGGCCGTCATTGCCGCGGAAGCGACAACGCTGGGCCTACCTCAAGGGGTCAAATGCTCTACAACCGACCTGGCGGGCCCTGTCCCTGGCGATTTTGTCCTCCAAGGCTGGTCACTTTCTGATTCGTGTTCGCAATTAAATCACCTAACTCACGGAGCTGCTGAGCATGTGTGGGAAGAGACCTGGGAAGCCATGTTGAAACGATTCCAGACGAGGCTGCACCAGACCTTGATTCAACACTCAACGAATGAGGGAGGGTCTGACAACTCATCTCCAAGAGGTAAGAGCTGGAAGACAGAGGCCAATGATTTCTCCAGCGGGGATGCGAACTAAGTTGTCAAAAAAGAAGAAAAAGTTGTCCTGTTCATCACACACGGAGCAGGCTGCACAGCCTTGGTTCACGCACTAAGCGGAACTCCGACTCACAGCTTACCCTACATGCAACGATCCTCTTTGTCCATGGCGATGCGCGTAAACGCAATCGATGGTACAGACCTGGGAGGCGAGGCTGAATCTGAATCCGGGGAGTTCAGCGTCGCAGGGCTCTACCGCTTAGATCTGGTCAATTCTGTGGACCATCCTAGTAGCTCAAACTAACTGGATATCTACTGGCCGGCTTGTCAGACACGTGACAAGCGGCGACACAGTTGTTCAGTTTGATGCAGGGGTCTAATGCAATAGAATGATAATTGTATATCCTGTGAATTAGGAGATAGTCGATTGTATTAACTAGGGGGCTACTTTTGTTGAAATCTCTGTGTGCTGTGTGCCTCTCCTCCCTCCCCATCGTCCATATCAACGGCTTCCCTGACTTTCCTACTGGTCCGCCTGGCATCGCAGATGCTCCCTCAGGAGGTGGGAACAAGGGCAATCAAGGAGAAAATAGCATTAGGGTCTCCCTTTGCCGCATCTAGGTAGTTCTGAACTATGGCTGTACCGTGTGGCCTAGAACATCCTCATGCTCGTGGACTAGGCCCATGTCCACAGGCCTGTCCTTCTTGCTTGCGCTAACCTGATACAGGTGGCCAGTCTTTGGCGACTTTGTAAGGCAGAGGTAGTGGTTCCCAAGAGCCTCCAGGTGTCCCGGAACAGACGACTGTTCGTGTATTCTTGCTGCAGACGTGTACGCTCGTTCGAGGCCCTCGCACGTCTCGACAGCCCGGGCGCGCTCATTCGGGAGAAGTGGTCGGCAGGTTGTGAGGAGCGTGTCGAGAACGGACTCTTTGTCTTGAGAGCAACGAGTCAATATGGGGCATCCTGAGAGCTGTAACAGGACCGAAAATGTCAACATACAGATAAAGTCGGCACCCACGTCATTCGCAACAGAGTGAAGAATGACATACAGTTCACACGCGTTGCCGATTGTTTGCTTGAACCATGAAGACTTCCGGGTTGGATTCAAGCGGGATGAAGGATGCGCAACCGGCCATGGCGTCGAAGGACGTATTCTGTCTGTGCTGTAGAAAAATGGAAGGTATCCTTACCGTCGTGGAAGGCAATCAAGCTCCAGAGGAGCCTGTGATGATTGTAGGCAGCACCGATGCTGTGAAATATACTTGTAGGTTAGGCTGCCAGTCACGTGAATGTAGTATGTCGTCTAAGATGTGTTGGACACGTGATGGTTCGAAAAGTGGATCAAACGCGCCGAATTCGGGGTAATTGAATTGAGTGAAATAGATGATTATTATAAGGTCTAGAGAGATCGTATTATTAATGATCTATCTACTAAAGGTCTGTTATTATAACCGTGATCCTTATAGTCTTCTGCGGTCTCCCTGTCTAAGGGGTATTTCCTGTCTTCCGGCTCAATCCCGGGTCCTTTGTCCTTAGTCATCCCTTCGGCCGGGTCCCTCCGTCTGACAAGATGTGTCATCACGTGACTGAAAGCCGTACCCGATAAGAATACGCTGCTAAACTTATTAGCTGCAGCCCGGTTGGCGTCGCCTCTTTATAGTGTGTGGTAAGGGATTCGTTCGAGGTTGCTGATTGATACCCACTATGGCGCATCTATTGTAACAGCACGATCCCCGTCGCGGCCTAAGCAGGGGCTAGAGAATAGCTGGCCCACTAGTAGGGCTGGGCACCTCAGAACCGTAAGATCGTCATCGAAGACAAGGCGCTAGACAGACCCTGACCGCTGCTCTAACCCTTACACTAAGCCTTAATTATGTGGGCTTTGTAGCCTAAGTCAGGAGAAAGATGTCCCTTTCCTTGATGAAACGTCCCAGCTCAGACGTCGGCTCCACTGCTGCAATTGACTCCAGAGCCTTATCCACAGATGCCCACTCGTGCTGCAGTCCGTCCGTCACCTCATCCTCGGTCAGCCCTGGCTCTCCGGTTCCGTCAAGCAACTGAGTTAGGCCTGGAGTAGAGATTCAAGAGACCAACTCGCCTTGTGGGCTACCCATGGCTCGCAAGATTTGGTATCTGGAGAGAAAGTTGTTGCTTTGTGATGCGTGAGTACTATGACGTGGAGTCAGATGGGGGAGTATGCGGTGCCTCGCCGGAACATTATCGGAATAGTGACTCACTTGCGTAAGCAAGGCGAGACGATTAGAGCGAAGGGAGCTGCGTCGAGGTGCTGGAAGGGGACATAACGAACGTTCCACCGCAATCTGCCGAGCTCGGGTTCTCAAATGTCAGTGTGCATCTTAGCTGGTGAACCCGTGCATTCGAGGAGAACTGAGAAGCTTATCGGCGATAAGATAAAGAAGTGGATCGGTGTTATCGCTAGCCTGGAGACGACATTGCACGTGACCGCGTGCTGTCGGCGCGAAACCGCCAAGAGGTAAGGACCGCGAGGTGGGGCACGCGCTCAATGACGATTTGCTCGATTGGGATTTGAACACGCAATTTCAAGCCGACATCACTGCAAGACGTTCTTGCATGGCGAACTCGTGGTAATTGAGTGAGCGGGCTCTGTTGTTTCCCTGTTTCCAAGGCATCCGGCCCTAAACCCGCAATCCTCTGCGCTTCCCGCTGCGGCAAGCTCGCGTCTCCTCGGTCTTTGCTTGCATCCATCGCGTCAACCTTGCGCAGCCGTTCGGAAATGCGGCGTGGCTCGCGCAAGGCGTCTTTTCCTGAGCGACCGCTGTCTTGATTGTTCCTCTCTGCGCTTCGCCGTATTTAGAAGTCCTCCGACGTCCTCCAAGATGCCATTTCGCATCACCACCTGGAATGGTATGTCCACCGCCCTGGCGCTGACATCGCAAGCTCACAAGTCCCACCAGTGAACGGCATAAGGTCCGTGTCTCCTTATTCCCGCATTGACCCAACCTCACACTATCTAGGAACCCATTTGGGTACCAGCCATGGAGAGAGAAACGGACCTTTCAGGTAGGTGGTCGTCGCCCGTCACTCAACTTCTGCGATCAACCCCAGCTCACTGACATTCGCAGGCCATGTTCGAGATCCTGGAAGCAGACATTGTCATCATGCAAGAAACGAAGATCCAGAGGAAGGATTTACAGGACGACATGGTCCTCGTGCCAGGTTGGGACGTCTTCTTCAGTCTGCCGAAACACAAGAAGGGTACAGTCCACATTGCGCGCCTGCGATCATGCCTAACACTTCCAGCTAGGATACTCGGGAGTTGCCATCTACACCAGAAACGCGACGTGTGCCCCCGTTCGAGCCGAAGAAGGCATCACCGGCGTTCTTATATCTCCGAAATCCACGACCAGGTTCCGAGACCTCCCCCGAGACCAGCAGATTGGCGGCTACCCGCGACCGGGGCAGCTAGACGCCACCCTCGACGAAGCGACCCTCGACTCCGAAGGCCGATGCGTCATTCTCGAATTCCCCGCCTTCGTGCTGCTCGGGGTCTACAGCCCGGCCAACCGCGACGAGTCTCGAGACGAGTTCCGCCTCGGCTTCCTCCAGGCGCTGGACGTCCGGATACGAAACCTCGTTGCGGAGGGGAAGCAGGTGGTTCTGACGGGCGATCTGAACATCATCCGGTCCGAGATGGACAGCACAAACGTCGTCGAGATGCTGCGAAAAGAGGGTGTGAGCACGGAGGATTGGCTCAACACGCCCGCGCGCAGGATGTTCAACCAGCTCATCTTCGAGGGCACTGTCAAGCAACCACGAGACGAAGAGCGAGAGGAACCAGTGCTGTGGGATCTATGCCGGTGTTTCCACCCCGACAGAGAAGGCATGAACACGTGCTGGGATACGAAACGAAACACGCGGCCTGCCAACAACGGCAGTCGGATCGACTACGTGCTGTGCAGCGGCGGCATTAAGCAGTGGTTCACCTCGGCCAATATCCAGGAAGGCCTGATGGGGTCAGACCACTGCCCGGTGTTCGCAACGCTGGCACCCAAGGTCCGCACCGGAGACGGCGACCGCGCCCTGTTGGAGCTCTTGAACCCACCGGGCGTGTTTCGAGGTGACCAACGCCGTCGAGACTGGGCGCCCACGGACCTGCTTCCTTTGTCCGCCAGGCTGATTCCGGAATTCGACCGTCGACGCAACATCCGCGACATGTTCACAAAGAGAGCTGGCCCCAGTTCCCCTCATCGGGGCCCAGTTGGCACGGATGCGTCCCCGAACCCGCCGAGCTCCCAGTTTAGCAGCAACTCGGCGACGGAGGAGACGAGCGACGCGCCGAGGGAGAGGCCCGACGTTACCGACGATGATCCTTCCGACACGCCCGGACCCGCCGCCCTCTTCACCAGGGCTCCTTCGCAGGCGATTGCGAAACGACCGGCCGAGGCAGCGCACAAGGCGCCGAGTCGATCCCTGAAGAAGAGCAAGACGTCGTCAGGTTCCGCCGACGCCAAGAACAAAGCGGCCACCGGGCAGAGGACGTTGCAGGGCTTCTTCAAGCCGAAAGCCTCGGCGTCCCAGCCGCGCGTGGCGGCCGCGAGCGAGGCGACGCCTTCACCGACAAAGGCCCCGCCCGGGTCTGCGAGCAGCGCACCCCGCGACGTCACCAGTGACGACGCATCCGACAAGGTGTTCGACCCGATCGAGGCCAAGGAATCGTGGTCGAAGCTTCTCAGCGGGCGGGTCGTACCGCGCTGCGACCACAACGAGCCGTGCATCAGCCTCACCACCAAGAAGCCGGGCGTCAACTGCGGTAAGTCGGTTGGCCTCTGCTACACGCCATCCGTGATGACCCCGCAGCGGGCGTCGCTCTGCCACCCCCTTCCCGCATCGGCTGACTTTGGGCCCAGGACGATCTTTCTATATATGTCCACGGCCGCTTGGCCCTTCAGGAGACAAAGAGAAGGGGTCGGAATGGCGGTGCGGGACCTTTATCTGGAGCAGCGACTGGAGGCCCAGTGGGGGAGACGTGCATAGCCTTTCTACGTGGGACTAGTTGGGGTTGGCAGTCGGGATAACAGTATCCAGGTTGTAGCTACGAGTTCAGGTCATGGGACTCCGCTCATCAGGCTTTGTCACAATCATATTCTTGACCAGGCCAAGGAAGACTTCTCTCTCCTCATCGTGAGGGTTCCTAGATGAGTTTCGGTTCGCCTTGCGCAACTCCCAGGCTTTGGCCCGGTCATAGGAGACTACAGCTGAAAGATATCAGCATAGAGTTCTCTTTTGCAGCGAACACAAGATGTCAGATAAACGCACCATTTTCATCATGGCAATTCAACGTTTTCCAAAACTCGGCCCAAGCCTTCGGCGGAGGTCCACCGAGTTGCATAGTCCGAAAGAGATAGTCATTGAGAGAACCCCATGTTGAGATGAGTTCGTTCCCGGACCTAATGTGGTGCAACTATACACAGCTATTAGTAATGGTATCACGAAAGCATACACAAAAGACCCACTGTACATCCGACCGCCCAGATATCAGCAGCCCTTCTCCAAATAGAACCCACTTCGCCGTTGCTAAGTTCGTGGATCACGACTTCTGGAGGGCGAATTTGCGTTGGGCACCGCTCCTGCCAATAACGGGACATCCTCAGTTGTCCTGAAGGCTAGTCGAGTGAATTACTAGTATGAGTAGAGGTCTAGAATGGAGGCTGGATAACAGCTTATATCTTCCAAAGTTCAGGATCCTAATAGACAATACAGAGCTTGCGGGGAATGAATTCGCAGATTGTAAAAATTCCGCCATCGACACAGACGGAGTCAGATAAGGCGGCACCGAGTCCAATGGGAAGAATGGATCTCGTGGAACGACGGGAATGATTTCAGGATGCGCAAAGTATTCAGTGATGTCATCTTCATGGAACCGGTCCAACTGTAGGAGCGCAATCCCAAAGTTGGCCAGGTGGGGATCTGTAGGGCGTTTGTTGAGTCTAGCTGATGCGTACTACTGATTATACCTCCGTGTGCTATCCCTTGTTCAAGAAGGAATGCAATGCCTTGTAGGATTTGGCATATAGCCTCGGAGGAACACTGTCGCCTCACTCTGGGTCGCTCAGGGGGGAGATGGCCTCGGTCACTAAACATTCGTGACATCCATTCGGCCCCTTGATGGTAAAGACGTCAAAGAATTGAATGACTCCTTGATGATCTTTTTCGCGTACGACTTCGCGGAGCTGGGACAGAATCTCATGTTCTCTGCTCACGCGAGGCGTGTCTAACCCTAGACAGACCTTCACAGCAACATATCGTCTGTGAGGTATAAATCAGTCTTCGTGCACCATTCGGTGGGGATCCCCAGATCTTGCAAGACATATCTGTCTAAGAGGCTGGGTAAATGGATGCCTGGCAACAAGCCTTGGCTATGGACTCTCGGCCCCGTTTGTCCGCTGTCATGGACACCATCAATGCAACACTTACCCACAGGCCAGACACTCGGCTTCCTGACGAATTCTACGACCAACGAGTGCGCAAAGTCATTGACCGGATCGTAGTCGATGAGACCTTTCACGGCTATAGTGTTTTTCGTGAATTCCGAATGCTTGGCGTGGGCGAATTGGTCGGGGGCATGGTTTTGAAGATGGTTGACCAAGTGGAGTGGAATCAGAGCCATGACATGCTGCGAGACTCCCACTCCCCCTTGCAATCACGGCCCCCGCCCAAGCTATCTCTCTTGGGTTGTCACAATGGCACGATTGGCGCAGCGCTAGCAAGCCTTGGCTGTTTTGATAGCGACGAGAGGTGGCCGGCCTTCACTAGCCACATCGTCTTCGAACTGTTTCAGTAGCTCCAACTTGGGTGCCTCAACGACCATGAGGAGCGATGAATCGGCCGGATATTGGAAGCCAGAAAGGAAAAAGAAGAGAAAGAAGAGGACGAAGACGAAGAAGAAGAGGAGGAGGCGTCGAGCCCAAGCTGGTGATGGTGGTCTAGACTGGTGTCCTCGCTGTTGGTCCAGAGGTCGCGGTTCCAGAGCTGGCCGGCCTCTGGCATCTCGTCGGCGCACGCGGCCTTCCAGTGCCGCGACAACTTCCAGCACATGAAGAACATTTTGGTGTCCCCGCCCTCCGTTGTCATATCTTCCTCCAAGGTCGAGTTGACGGCGATAAGAGCGTCAGCGATGGGGTAGTGGATAGGAAGCGGGACATCGGGGAGCCAGGCTATGAAGCAGACCAAGACGACGTCAGCCAAGGCGTTGATGGCGCGGCGATTGGCTGGCCTTGACAACGACGACGATGACGACGACGCGTATGACTCCGACGTCGTCAAAGGTAATATGTGCCATTTGGCTTGGAGCTTAGATGGAAATATAAGGAAAAAAGGACTTGTATTGAACTGCAGGCCCAAAAAGAGATCAAGAGACTGAGAGGAGGCTAGGTGGTCAAAGACTGCCCGAGAGGAGGGAATCACAGACCTATCACTAGAGATAAAAACAAGCTACTCCTCCACCGTTTATCCGTTTCGTAGGATATAAATGATTTCGCTTCGAATCCAGCCGAGGGCCCCGATTTTGCTATAGGTTGAGTCTATGGCTTGGCAACCCATAAGATAAGACTGCAAGCCTCAGATAGTGAGGACTCCAGCACAAATGATTTCTTAGCGTCAGTTTTGACGGCGATAAACCAACCCTGGGCTACGACACTGCTATTCATCCTTGGGTCGATAGCTGCAAGATCAGCAAGGCCGGGTTCTACTAACCAGTCCTCATTGCATCATGATCGCTCTGACACAAGGACATGCTCATTTTCAATCCTGATTCAACATTTGACGCCATGTTTTTAGTGAACATCGTTTCTCATTTCCTGATACTCATGGCGATTTAAATGTCTTAAGTTGTTTTATACTCCATTAAATTGGTAAGATAGCTGAAATAATCAAACTCTCCTCAAGATTCACCGCCATTGTCAACACGTATGCCGCACAATTTCTTTCAGTAGCCGCCGTTCCAGTATGTAGTCGCTGGTCTCTTATTTGTAGCTACCAACCCCTTTCACGTAGTCACCGGTCCCTTGTGTGGCTACTAGTGCCTTGCGTAGTAAGTGGTTCTTTGTGTAGTAGCCGATTTCTTCAACACCGATGATGTCTATCACTGTTGAGATTGCTCTTCGGACTACTTTTTCAGCTTTCCTACCCGTTCTTTGACCAGCCAAAAGGGAGAAGCCAAAGAACCAGGCTAATTTGAGATCGACCCCCTCGCTACTATTTTATAGAGCTAACAGTCTTGGCTGCAACCTGAAAAACACCTCACCACAGTCCCACACCTCACACCCTCAGTGTTTTTTACTCTTTCTGCCTCACTCAATCCCCTTCTCCCCCAGTTCTTACCCGCCATGTCCAGCTACCTTGGGTACGGCTGGAGTTGGCTCACACGTCAGCCTAAGCCCTAGCTGCAGCTTGCGCTCGCATGTTCAGCTTGCACGATTCTTCTCGGACTCATTGAGGGCGTCTTGGTTAGCCAGTGGGTCTTGGAGACTTCGTATGACACTACCAAGTTTCTCCTACGGGATGAAATCACAGCCGGGCCTTATGAACCTTTTTCTATGCCCGGCCGACCTGGATTCCTCGACGCCAGGATGCGGCCGTACTACATACAGCGTCTCCTGGATCCCACCGACTGGGCCGGCCGACTGGGTCTCGAAAGACATCGGAACTGGGATGCCAATCGCCTAGAGCATCTGGCAAGTCTGAAGGACCTGTATCGCCGGCGACGTCGCCAAGCATCAGTCTGGCATCACTGGATCTACATCCATGTCCATAACCTTGGACAAGTCCGAGTCAAAGACAGAGTCGCCCATGCCACGCCATGATCTTGTAACCGTCTTCTTGGACGAGTTGCCTCTACGCGACCCAATCATCCACGGCGTGTTCCCAGGCTACTTTGAGCTGCTGCTGCCCACCACGAGCCGTAACTCGTCACTGTGGATTTCCAAAGAGCCGTATTCCAAAACTACTCAGTTCTTTCGACAGGCCAGAGATATGTTAAAGGCGGTTGCCAAGGCGCACCCGAGGACGTTCGGCGCCCTAATCACGATTGAGGAATCCTGGCCCGAATTATTCGGCCTCCACAATTCACCAGCGCTCGGTGTGGTCCAACTCGTCTCAACAACCCTCTCCACGGTGTTGACAATACTCTCTTCATAAGTGTGGTTGAAAATTGCGAGGTTAATCGACAAGATTCATCCTATCAACTCCGAAAAAAAAAAGGCAGGTTCCCCCCAGCTCGTGACGAGCCCCGTCGATAGTGATCCCGTGGCCTGTATAGTGCGGAAATTTCTAGACAATCTCGATGAGGAGCAGGACAATAGCTTCCTGTCATATGTATCTGGATATCGGATATCTACAGCATCACACCACTAACACACTATCGCTACCGGCCTCGTTACCGGCCTCGTTATCTAGGCCTAGCTTTTCCTTGATTTTATCTATAGCTAGTTAAAGCTAAAGACTCTGAAGGATCCGGAGCCTTTTGGCTGTCTGAGGTTATCTAAGGTTATTATTAGTCTCTTGGTCTATAAGACTAACCTAAAGACCCTCATTAGATAGGAAGAATATCAAGAGCTTCTCGCACACATGATTATATCCATCTGCTAGATGCAACACTTCCAGTCGACGGATGGCAGGACTAATATTCTAGACAATGTACGGGTTGCTCTTGACGAAAAGGAGTTTAATAGCAAAGACGAGATTTTTGGTAGAATAACGGATGCACTGGGGAAGGATGCTGAGGGGAAGGCCAAGAGCCGTCGGTAATGGCTTATCCGATCTGTCATTATTTTACTGACAAGCTTCAACGTTGACATCACATTTCGAAGGATCGTAAACGCACATCGAGAAGCCCACGTTCAGACGGTGCCTTGTCGCTAATCAATCGCATAGCTGGATGCGCGCGCCATATTACCAAGCCTGGCCGCCGGATAGACTACCGTTACTTGACACCAAAAAAGGTCTCATCCAACCGGTTTTTCTTTCTTTCTTTTTGCTGTATTCCCGCTTCAAAAGACAGCATGTCTGAGGAAAGGCTCCCGGTCTCCTTCAAAACAATCAGCGTCTGGTTCTGTATCCCCTAATAAGGACTCAGAAATAGATGGGGGTATGAATTTCCAATGGTGTTTGTAACTCGCTAATTATATTAGACAATTTAATCATAGTGATCACTCTGACGCCGTCACATACTGCGTGAATCGTGGATGAACCCGAAAACCAAAACCGAACAACCAAGCTCAAGGCAATGCCTTACATTAGCCACTTGGACGTTCTTAAAGGTGAGAACCTCCAGGGTGCGATTATTACCGCTCGCTCAACTTGCAAAAGCGGTAGGACCCAGCTTCGCTCCCTCTTCTACCCATCTACGCTTCCATCTCCCGAAGCACGGGCCGAAGTCGACATCAAAGCCAGCTTGAGTCTGGCATCCTGATTCAACCCTAGGAGGATATAGTAAGAAGTGACAGATTCTAGACGCGGGCACTGGCACGGGCAATTGGGCCATCGGCATAGCCGACGCGTTCCCGGCGGCCGAGGTCATCGGCCCGCCGAACTGCAAGTTCCACACCGACGACGCGCAACTCGAGTGAACGGAAGGCTTTCTCTTCTAAGTGTCAAGTCCACTGGGGTAATCACTAGTTGTACTGCCTTCACCCATCACCCAGGCTGCGTCAACCCCCTTCTCCCGGTTCAACTGGGGCACTTTCAGCTCCGAAGCCAGGGGTCGTCATAAAGCTGCCTGGCTGTCTTCCGGTCCTCGGGACGCCACTGCAGCATGCCTTTGACAAAGGTCAAGAAAGCTTCCTTTTTCTCGCCCTCCAGCAGCGTAATCGATTTCTCCAAGCTCATGAAAAACGGGATCGGGATGTCGGCTATCCATTTGCCTATGCATGCAACAAGATTGTCTCAGTCAGTCTGACCAAGATATGAAATCGACTCATCATACGCCGAAACGAAGAGACATACCGTCTTCTGCAAAAAAAACACGCTGCTACGCTTCCCACGTCGCAGAAGGTCCGGCGGCGGTGGACCTAGCAAGGCCACCAACTCGGCCAGGTGGGCGCCTGTTAGGTATCCTTTTCCTTCTGGGTCGTTTCCTTGGAAGACGTGTCTCCCCTCAAATAAGTCCTAGATCTAGTCGCGGGCATTTGCCAGTCAGAATCTATGCGAACGCGCACAGTTGATAGTATCGGTAGTTGAGTATCGAACCAGCTTACCATGACGCCGACGTTCCAAATGTCAACAGGATAGCTCCATTCTGTCTTGAGCATCACCTCAGGAGACCTGTATACGTTTGGTTGCGCATCGTGGTTCCGCTTCTGGTCGCCCCGAACTGCGGCGCCAAAATCGCTCAGGACGACGTTGCCGAATTTCCTGGGGCGGCCAAATTGCCGAGACAAGTATATCGGGACCCCATCCACGAATTTTCTAGGCGAGGGATCATCCATTTCGGACTGTGTGAAGGCCTCTAGGACTGACTCGTCCACCAACTCCAGCATGATATTGTCTGCCTTGATATCTTCGTTGCCAAAGAACTCCATTAGCATATCCCCGGAGTGCAAGAGATGAGGAGAGGGACAGCTGGACTCAACAGTGTGGACGATGTTGCACTCCGAATGGAGGTAATCGAGGGCCAAGAACAGTTTGGCGAGGCTTGCTTTCAAAAGTTCTTCACTGAACAGGCCTGCCGGATTCCAACGCACGACTTCTCTCCAGCTGTCCCACATGGGCTTTTGGACGAGGCAATGATGGATAACATTGCCAACACCCGGTCTCTCCAGCTTGAACGTGTCCAGGGCGGTGCGAACGTGAGGATATCCAGGGTGTGAACGGTTTCCCTTGCCCAGAGACCCCTACACTTAGAATTCTTCCAAATCGCCACCATCGCGGGTGTAGATCTTCAAAGCCAAATAGGTGTGTTCCCTGTACTCGGGTCAGTAAGCAACACAGGGCGGGACTGGGGGGTGACGTTCGGAACGACATACTGGAGATTGCGAGCTAGCCATACAGTCGATGTAGACCCGAAGCCTAGCTTGCCTAGGACTTGGTCCTTGCCGTCGTACACGTCTCCAATGTTCGCGGGATAATACTGCCCGGCTTTGAACTCGTCGAGATGCTCCTCCTCTAGGAGGATCGAGTCACTGACCAGAGGGAACCCCGTGCTAGGGAAGTGCAGTGACAATGATGGGGCCCTGCATGGCGAAGCCCTGCGGAACGAGTTTCTCACCAATTTGATCAAGGATGCCATCGAAAACGATTGCACAACGACACTTTCGCGCAATGAAGACGGTGACTAGATGGGTGAAAGTCTGGAAGAGACGTGAGTGCGACCGCATTTGACATGGAGTTATTCGCCCCACCGGACCTATCAATACCTGAGGCACAGAAGGGTCGGTAGGATTCTGGCTGTCTTGAAAACGAACCAATGATCATCTCTCTCGATTCGCATGTTCACATAACAAATTGCCTAATGGTCCAACTCTTGCTTGCGAGGCCCTCCCCGACGACGTGAATGCACGTCGTCGCCATTTCCTCTTCGCTTCGGACAGTACTAGCACTATGATCAACCAAACGCGGCATGGCACCCCTAGCTGATACACTGAACCAACTATTTACATTGCCATTTTTCTCTGCTCGAGTCATCGAGTAGACCTATCCAGGTCTTGGTTTCTTCTTTTCAGGCCGAGATGTGTCCTCTTCAATCCGTCGTTTTCTCCCGCGTGGGACGCCTGAGACACTCGCACGATTTAAGCCGCTATCGTTGTTCGTTTTCTCGGCGCCAGACGTCGACCCAGGTTGGTTCTCGATATAGACCTCTTGCAAAGCCGAGGAGCTCCCGCTGTTTGACGATGTACATGGCTGATCGAGACCCGGCGCGTCTAATATCCTGGCAGTGCATGCGGATGGTTGTTTAGCATCATTCATGTCGTCAGACACGGATACGATGGCCACCGAATGCCAAGCAACAGAGTAATATGTGCTATGAGGACCCTGAGATTGCTGCGGCATATCTTCTAAAAATGCTTCCCAATTGTCGACGTCGGAGGATGGGCTCGAACGCCCCAAAGTATCGTCGCTGGAAGAAGTGGCTACATCCGCTGGAAGTCCGTCTGTGAGAGCCCGCCTCGCGATATCCTGGTCCCTATGGCCGTCGAGATATCCAATGAGAATTCCATCGCCCGAGGTGCATGGTGTTGCCTTTCGGTCAGAATCAGGCTCAGGTGGCACGATATTGGGGGGCGATTCCGGATCCGGTTCCAGTGGTGGCTTGAACGGCTCCAGTTTTTCTTGGTCGAAGTATGCCTGATGGAAGTCTTCCATTGCCTCAAGCTGAGTGGTATAGCTGTAAGATATCGTGAGTCGTGTCTCTTGCTTGGTCGATCAGGCGTAGAGGGAGGAGGGGTTCTCGACCGTGACCTATGCACGTTCCGAAGTATGCCCGAGACAACTCTGTCGTTGGGCTGAGCGTAGCACAAGGCTGCTGGGTCCTAGAAACTCTCTTCCTCTTGAGAGGGTACTTGTTTCTACTTGTATAGAAGCATGTGACTATCATCCAAGCTATTCCTCGGGTCCTGCATATAGGCCATATCTCGCAGCCTCCGTATTTCTTCTTCACTTGCCCCAACCTCAAGTAGAAGCTGTAAGAGGATTCAGAGCTGACTGACCCTCAGTGGCAAAGACCACAACAACTTTGTTCTCATTCACCAACTTCTTGATCTCTTCTGCCAATACCGCCGGCTAATACCCATCTCCGTACCCTTGGTGAGCTTGGAAGATGACCACCTCGGGCATGGCATCGATGTGTAAGGCGCCAGCCTCGTAGTTCAAGGTCTTGTCTAAGGAGTTTTTTGCGCTGACAATCGTCTCCAGTCGCTATTATTGCTTTTAGCAAGCTTAGTATACCAATCCGTAGGAGCAGACTGGCTCCTGTTTCTTGCCACTCTCGTATAACTCTGATCGGCACGGGCAGCGGACGGCGCGACACGTCAGGATTCTATCGGCTGTCTGCTCAAGCAGGGAAGATAGGTCTTTCCTCTATTCACCCATAAGATAATTATGCCAACTAAACATTACATTCCTCGTCTAGCTTCATGCCATGGTACCTTCATAACTTCTCGTACTCCATATCTGTGAGCCAACATCCCGCGTGACTTTCCTCCTTCGAATCCTCTGACATAATGCAAGGCATATATCTGTGTCACCTTTCTGTCTAATCATATTTTCTCGTGCCCACTTTGATTAGAGAGATAGCTATGTTGACTCAATCTAATTGCCTGCCTACCACAGCCCAGACAGAGGCAAGACACCGGCCAGCTAGACGAAATTCGTCTGCCTCAACTAGTAGCATCAGCTTTACTGCCCACACTCTATCACCCACTAGATGTAAGTGGTGTAGCATGCTATTCCTTATGCGCATAGCTTTAATAATACGGACGGCTTTCGGCAGACTCTCAGCAATCTTATCGTATGTTTCATTAGTTGAGTGGATTTAATTCACAAGTTGGAGATAAACTATCTTGTTCTCTCGGATAGATTAAAACGAATAAAGCGCAAGGATGCTAGAGAGAAGATAAATCTTCCAATAACTGCGTATGTTGACATTCATCTTCATCAATGCAGTGTAGCCAGTCTGTGAATCAGCTGACTCTGGTATGTTACTATCCTTATTGACTAGCCAGATCTCATAGCTCGATAAGGTTCACCTGAAAGCATACATAACATCATCTCTTATCACCTTGTATCCTTGCATCCTCTTCGCTAAAGGTACAAAGGCAGGGAATACCATTAGACTTATCATCGTGAGGCTGATCACGGCAAGTAAGAAGGCGAGCTAGATTGGGAGACCGGCACCTCCAATAGCTATAATAATGGTAACGACTGCAGTGCTACCTTCAACATAACCCCTTTGAAGATGGCATTAAGGGAGTCTGATTTTCGGATTGATTTCCTGGTCAAAAGAACTTTGCCACATCTATACTGCACTATTACTCTGTGACGTACTTGTTGCCCATTATGGGACAAGCCAGCAGAAATATTCTCCAAGACATATGATATACCTGATTTCTAGCGAAACGCATAAATTCTTTTCGCCAGGCACTGCTCCTTCCTTCTCCCAGTCTAACTGTTATTATACTGCACTTCCTATCGTCTCTCGTCGCCAGGCAATTCTCTTCTTCTTCTTCTTCTTCTTCTCCTTCTCAAGCTTCATCAACGCCATCCCATCGCACGTCGCCCGTCGCCCATCGCCTACCACCTGCATCTCTTCCGTATATGCTTCCTACTTCTTGCTTCCTGTATGCTACCTTTAAGCTAACCTTAAAAGACGATATCCAACATCAAGACTAGGTCTACACCTGTGACCACGATAACGACAACGACAACGATAATGACGGACACAAATACGTTTCCGTCTTTGGGGGGCGGCCAGATATACCATTTTCCGGCCTGCCCAACTCTCCCTGCCTGCCCTGCCTATCCTGCCTGCCCTGCCTGCCCTGCCTATCCGGAGGCCATTTGCGCCAACGTCTGTCCCGAGTTCCCGCTACCGACGTTCACGCTGCCGTCCGCACCACCAGCTCGACTTCCGTCTCCGTCTCCGTCTCCGTCTCCGCCTATACTTCCCCCACACAGGGTAGGTATAGAGGTTAGGGTTGTTTAGTTGTAGAGTTAGGGTTAATGATAGGATTAGCATGCAGAATGTATTTTAAAAGATTGTATTAGAAGACCTAATGATTATGGTTAATTAATCTAGCATCTTTATTGAAGTACTTGTTGATGTACGTAGCAAAAGTTGTTGGTCTCCTGAGCAATACTCGTTTCTAATTCCTGGACGAGGAAGTTCTCTGGCATGACGTCGCGGTGTATAGGCCCGTTTTTGTATAGAGATTCTAGAATAGATATCTAAGAGCATTAAACAAATATTAGTGAGTAGCTCAAATTCGGGCAGGACAATGTACCATCTACTCTCTCACCATGACCATAGTCTTAATCGTGAACCTCCGCCCACAGCTTTTAAATAAGTCTTCCCGGTCAGGGCCTAACAGATCCATAACTAAGATGTTGTAAAGGGGATGAGGGCTGAAATAGTAGACGATGGGAATCCCGTCTAACAGCATCATTAGCTTGTGATTCTCTCATCGAACACAACGGACATATAGCACACCCGGCGAGTACTATGTAAGTTCTACACTCATCTCGAAGCTGTGGCACATCAGACTTCTGTAATTCTTACGCTCGGGTGGATTAGTACGAACTGCTGATATAACAGTGTTTGCTGGATGGGAAGCTACTCACAAACTTGATAGCCACACATCTTCCACCTGACAATTTGACGCCTTCGTAAACACCACCAAACGTGCCCTTCTCTATTCAAAGAAGTCATAAGTAGGAGGTGACTCCAGAGTGCGACTGACTAATTAATGCTTATACTATGTAATTTTTCACAGGTCTTTGTTTCTCACCCCCCATGTCTTCCTCTTGGGTATTCTATTCTGGCATAACGCATTCCAACCACGCGGTTTTGCCTCTCTGGAGGACATAGACACTTGATATCCGCTACGTAACTTGTGTCTGGGGCATGCAAACTCGGGGCCCTTCCAAAGGCACTGTCTCTCACAAGAGATTTGCGCCGGTATCTTCGTAGCAGGGACATATCAAGCAGTCTCGTAGCATCGCCCATTCAATCAGCAGCAGGTAGCATCAATAGACACTAATCCTCGAATCAAGGCCATGAAACGGAAGCTTAGGAGCGGCCAAGACGATGCTTCCTCTGCGTTGGGAAGGCGTTCTCCTTGTCACCAGACGATCCTCGAGTACAAAGCCTCATCCACGAGTTCTATACGTCCAGAGATCTAGCAAGCACTTTAGGCGGAAGTACCTGTCCAACCAGCAGTCCGGAGACCGTATTTACTGCAGGCTTTGTAATGAGAGGTTTGATGATAAGATGCATCAAAACCATGCTGCACGGGTCACGGTACCATATCACGAGGTGGCTTCCGGATATTTAAATATATATTCGTGCATTCATATGTCCTCGCGCGCACTAATGAGTTCATCCACTCGATGAATTCCCCGATCTGTCCTGGCAAGAATTAACACCGTAGCTTGTTGCGGGCGGGGGCCATGGCACATAACCATGCCGACCTGCATGAGCGAGAGGACGCAGTCAGCGCCTAACCGTCGTGAGCATGGGTTGGGCACCAAAACTAAGGATGGCATGTCTTAGTGACTTGAGATCCAGGAATCCTGCCTCGACATAAATGAGCCCCCTCTAAGCACGTTATGTTCGCCCGTCCGCACCAGAACACATAAAAGATGAGATTGGCGTCCTGAAGACCAGATTGAATGTAAGTTTTTAGCCATAGGCCTGGCCTCCAATGCGAGGCTTGCATTTTCAACATCTCTGAAGAACTCGGGGACTTTTACTTCGTGATCTGAATCCTTAAAAAGGTGGGGGGGGGGAATACCACGATAGTAAAGTCACATGAGACAGGATGAGCGGCGTAAGATCTGGGCTAAGGAGAACCTCAACTCTGGTTGATATCTCTTTTCCTCCCCGATTTTCGCGCAGTCTCTATCAAACGTGCTCTTCTCCTTCAGAACCTCTAATAATTTAGGGTATAGTTGGCAGTGCAAAACCGGAGCCCTTGGCGGGGCATGCCCACATGGCGGAAGCATCATGGCCTGTACGCCAGGGAGGTGGCGCAAATAGATATCGTGGGACTGTGCCGCTGAACTCCCAGTCGATGATCCCGCGAATATGAAGATCTTCCGTAATATGAAGATCTTCCGTAATATGAAGATCTTCCGTAATGATGATGTTATGACATCTCAAGTCCACGTGGGCCAGCACAAAGGGCTCTGTAGATTGTGCCAACTCAGTGGACTTGATGAACTTTGCTAGGCTTTCAATAGAGGACAGCTCCATCTGAACTTGATCTTCAGATAAGTCCTGAACAGGTAGACGATATGTTTCGGACAAGACACGGTGGCGATACGCCATGTACTGTCCGTCGGTGAGGGCTGTTGTGCTTTCTAGTCCTGGACGATACCTTCGCAGTTCATTGGCCGGCAGGGAGAGAATCTCGCAACGACAGGTTCTGATTGCCTGCCTCTGGCATCAAGGAGCCTACAATAGCAAAGTCGACGCCATGGACTTGGGCAAGTATGTCGATGAGCTCGTCGTAGAACTGTTTCCGTTGATCTTGAGGGGCCTCCACCAGAGTTTTCATCTGTGTGGCCACTTCGCTCTGTATCTTGGTCCATGAGTTAACGATGACGGGTTCGATAGGGACCCTCACAACCCATCTAACATGATCGTTGCTGAAGCGGACAAAGAAGCAGACGTTGAAGCTACCTCGATCGCATCTAATAACAGTGCATGGATCCTGTCCACGGTGGAGATTCAAGAGCCCCCAGTGCACCAGTAAGTAGCCTCAGCGTTAGAAGCTTTGGCTGGTTTGCGGAGACCGAAGGCATCAATGATCGGATGGCTGTCCTGGTGGATAGTGAAGCCATAGCTAGCAGTTCCTCCCGAGGACAGGGAGCCGTCTAATAGGTAGCAGCCAGACCCAGTTAAGGAAGACCTTTTAAAGTTGCCTCTTGTCGATTCCTAGCTTGGTATTTCCGTTTGACGTGGTTTTGGTATGCAGGCTGCCTGGCGGGAGCGATCGGACGACAAGGATGTCACCTAATAAAAGCGATGGCAGTGAGCGCTGAGCGAAGTGATCCTTCTGTAGCCTATTGGATGCTTCCTCTATCAGGGCGGTCCACTGGGTGCCATCGGATCATTGTATGTCGATCTTGCAATCTGTCAATTGAAGAGGTGGACGAGTCACAAAAGCCTCGGTGAGTTTATCGAGTAGCTCCAAGCAACTTCACTCAGCATTGGTCGATTGTGCGTTCAAAGGGACGTGGCTTAGGCTGGTAGGAGATTTGTTCTTTCAGGAGTCATAGGTTCGATGACCAGCCTCACGAGAGACCGCGTTGAGGGCCTGGTACATGAAGTCTAGCGACGAATCGCATAGATCTTCAATCTTCTCGGTGTATTCTAGCCCTTCCTCGGAGCTAGCGTTGTTAGGGTTGACGTAGAGTATGTCGCTATACCAAGCGCCGCCTCTTCCTTCAAGAATATTGCCGTTTACATACTCGAACTGGCGCGAAGTGGTCTCCGGCTCTGACGGCTCTTGTTCGACATCGAGTCCAGATTCAACTGCAGTAGATGGTTCGTCAGCTGACTGGGTGAGCTCAAGTCCAGCTGTATGCTCCGACTCGGTAGGCTGGTCGAGTTTAAAGCTGGGTAGGTCGATAGTTGACTCGGGCTTGGGGGTCCTGGGTTCACCGGTCTGCTAGAGTTCAAAAATAGGCTGCAGCTCGGAAGTAGACCCAGGTTCGGCGGCCTCGGAGTTTGCGTAAGATGTAGGACAACAGTGGACCCCGGTGGGATAGCAGGCTGAAGTTCAACTTGGCTCCGTTGCTTGTCAGGTTTGTCAACGCAAGTGAGTCGCATACCGTCGAGCTTGTTGCCAGCCTTGAATTGGATCGTTACTTTGCTCCGCACTCTATTGATTTGACCGATAGGGTATTGATAATCGAGGGCGTTCTCTACAGGATTTCAAGCTTCAATAGCTGCGAATTTGGGTTCAGTTTCGAGTGGGAGCGTAACTCTGACCGCATTCTCGGGCTCAACAGTAGGTTCAAGCTGAAAATCTGGAATGCCAGCACGTAATTCATCGCAGGCACAGGAGATGGTAGGTGCGAAAGACTATATTTGATGTAGTTCTAGAATAGATTGCTAGCTTAAGGCTAGTACAAAAGTGATAATTGAAACTGTCTACATAGGAGATACATTGAGAAGTGTGGAAATTGACGGCAGTCGGAGCTCCGGGTTCAGTTTCTGCAAGGATTTCTGTGTCTGTTCGATTGTTTGCTGAGTGAGCTGCAGCCGTTGCAGCCGTGGCTGACAGTATCGTCGCCAACGGTACCGAGAGCGTTGCAGCGGTGGGAGCCGGAACTTCTGCTGAGACCGAGGCTCCTTCGGGTGCTGGGAAACCTGAGGATGAGGGGGCTGAGGATGCTGAGAGAACTGTCCCGGTGGAACATACACTAACTCTTGTGGCTCCTGTGGCTCCTGTGGCTCCTGTGGCTCCTGTGGCTCCTGTAACTCCCGAGGATGCTGAGACTGCTGAGGCACGCCATACCCGTGAAACCGCAGATGTTCTCTCAGTCTGGTTCCAAAGTGATCTTCCAGTCTCCATAGACCATCCGAAAACTGATAGAGCTGGATAAACAATGAGCCAAGTTCCAATCTTGCAATCATTGTACTCACCTCCGCGGAGTTACGATCCAGCAGCTGTTCCATTTCGCGTTTATGCTCCGACTTCTTCCTTCCCCTCAAACCCGTACGCTGGATAACCCTAGTTGATAGACGCTCCAGTGTCATCGGCCCATTGAGCAGTTCTCTGACGACCAAGGTCGACTTGGGAGGGGTTGGCTTGTGGCACATTGCGGTGATGTCCAGATGGACTCGCAGTTCTTGGAGTGTGTGGAATCTCATCTGGCAGGCTGGGCATCTGGCGTCTTCATGCAGCTTTTGCACTCGTTAGTGGACAATACCTCGGGAACATGATGGATAAACAGACCAGCCTCATCTTCTTTGCTTGAACTTCCGCGAGCCTGTCAAAGCCACCATGTAAAAGGCCGTCGTCGCTGACTCCGTGGATATCGTGTCCGGCCAACAGAGCCCGAACCTCACAGCCAGTAAAGGTCGACTGGGGCGGCCAAAAGCGGGTTATGGCCAGGTCCAGTCGGTCCATCGTACCCCGTAGAGGAGCCATGTTGGCTTGGATGAGCTTGTGTTGGCAAAGATGGCGAGCTGCCGCCCTCGTATATATATTGCACCCGTATGCACTCCTCGACTCTCAACTGCCCGATACGTCCCAGCGCCAGAGTACCAGGTAATTTCTAGTGCGAGCAGGGCGACGGGGATGATTCAACGCCACAGCGTTTCCGCTCGGGGTATTCCGTAAGTACCTCTGATGTACACAAGTCAGACGGGGCGTGGCCGCAGAGATGCAATGATTTATGCGGGATACGTCGGCGAGGCTACGGGGGGGCGTGGCGTTGAGACGAGGCAACCGCCAATCTCCTGTATGAGGCAGGTGTCTCATCGTCTTCATGTACGGCTCAGTCGCTGTTGGATCTGCTCGTCCGTGCGAGTAGATAAGTTAATTAATTGATGTGGCGGACTCTAATGCATGAGAGGGAGGCGAATTGCGGCGGGGTCAACTGGTGGTTGGGATCCGGGTTGCCAAGGAATCAATACTGTCTTGTTTGTTGGTGACGCTGGGCTTCCTGGCCTGCCCCTTCTGTCACAAGTACTGGCTACTTCCCGCTGTCTAGATTCCTAGCGCTCTGTAGACACTTTGTAAATACTCTCTCTATTGCGTATTTCTAACATCTTGCTTTGCAAACTTCACATTTACACGCTCTCCTTGCTTTTCCAGTCCGCAAGGCTGTCACTTTCTCGCGAGTGGATGCTCCTTATCGTCACGTTGGCCGTCATCTGGCTCTCTTCTATCGTCTTCAGCCGACGGAGGTGGAATCTGACCGTCATACAACACCTGCCCGCGTTGGGCCCCTGGGCGTTGTACTACAAAGCCGCTGTGATACGTCTGTCACACTCTTTGGACTCTTCCCTTGTCCGCGGGCATTGGCGCTTCCTCTAGACGCTGTTCCCGCACGTGTGGCCGGCGGGGAATCTCCTGCTTCAGTTTCATTTGTGTGCAGCTGCCGTGTGCGCAATCTGGTTACGCACATACGATGCACTTCTCCGGGAACTACCACGACTCTACAAGTTCAATCGACACACACTGCACCATAAACGGAAGCAATAGTGTTTTTATGATCATGGAGCAGATCCTGTTCCAGCTCGCGCCATGCAGCGAGCTTCTTTTCGCCATCTTCAGCACCCTCGGGCCGGAAAAAGGCTTCATCATGGTCGTCACCTCGCTGGTCTTGTTCTCCATCACAGGCCGCCTGACATCTGAGGATGGCTTCCGCGTCTGCATCGATACAAGTGCTATGGTCTAGTAAGCTCAGTGGGATGGCATCACTGGGTGGAGGGGCGTGACACAGGCTGGCCAACCGAGTCTGAAGTCCGGCGACATCAGAAGGCCGTCGCCGAGAACGGACAACGATGGAGAGAATCTAGCGTCAAGAAAGATGTCTTGAATGTACTGAAGGCAGTCATTTACGCAGCGGGGTTGGATCTGAGCCAATGTTACTTGGAACAAATGCGCAAGCTTCCACCGAATCGACGGATCTACCACGCTCGCGACATATTGGGTCCAACTGGCTGCGCCGCTCCAGTTCTTTGCCTCCTTTGGAACGCGAAGCCGACAAGCTTTCCTCGACGGCGAGAAGCTGCAATCCCTGCTGTCGCTGACTGCCACGGTGAAGGAGCTTCCGGGAGCATTGGATTTGGAGGTTCCGACTGGCGAATTGGAGTTCATGCCTCAGAGTAAGTATTCTCATTTCCCCGGTCGATGCGTCGCTCATTCGCAGTAGACTATGAGTCCCGAGGGGGCGAGCAAGGCGTGTAAGTCTGTTTGACGTCTCTTTAGACTCTGGGTATTAACTCAACGCTAGCAAACTTTCCGGGGGATAAATTTAGAGGCTCGTCATAGCACGAGCGATGCTGAGGAAGACCAAGATCATGTTGCTGGACGAGGCGACTAGTTCGGTGGATGCACGCACCGAGTTTCGCACCCAAGCCAGTCTGGATGGAAAGAAGCGGACGAGGCTATTCATTACGTGAGTCGTCTTTGTATTCTGACATGCGTTCAGTTCTCACAACAAGAAGGCACCAGGTCGCAAGAGCCGCCAAAGTAGACAAGATTTCGGTCCTTGGAGGAGGCAAGATCGTGGAGGAGGGTGGGTTTCGTCCAGGTGTCAAGCTTCTGGTGGTGAAAGAGAATAAGTGGCGCGACAGCAGGGCATTTACAGCAGGGCGTCAGCCGCCCAGCAAGCCGAAGGGCCCCTGTCGCATCACTGTCCGTAGGTATTACGGAGTGTCTCTGGACGCGGACTGAGCTTATAAAAGTTCGTCATCCCAAGCCCTTTGCGCTATTATCGCCAGACGACGATGGATGCCTTAGGCACCAGCTACTTATTACGTGATGCTGCGATGTGTGGCTTTTTGTGTCTTCATCATTATCACGATGAGCCAGCATCCAGACCGAAAAGACATGAGCCAGACTGCCCCCCAGGCCAACGACCCCATTCTGCGCTTCGATTGGAAAGAAGCCGGCCTCCAAGCTCGACCACCTATTTTGTATGAACTCGCCGCCCTGGATGGAGCGTCCAGGAGACTCAGGCGCGATGCCGTGACGTCGATTTCGTGGATTATGCCCACCTTTATAGGCGCTGAAACCTGGGACCTCGGCTTGCCGGATGTGTGTCAATCATTGTGTGACAATGTCAAGAAGGTGCGCACGTCAGCCTGACGACACCAGCGCCAACTAATTCATCTCGTTTCCAGGATGCCTCCATCAGGCAGCTCAATGATTCCAAGTACCCACAGGTGTTTCAGGTCGAACCGGGCGGCATTATTTGGGTGCCGTCGGGTTACTTCGGACTGGGTGTGCTCTTGCAAGACCGGAGCGCTGATATTAGACTCGTGTCTCACAGTGAACGGTCTCTCTGCGACGATACATGGATCGTCGACCACAAACTACACTTATCGGGAGCAGGGTTCAAGGCAGCGGAGCGGACAAAATTCGTATTCATGCTGTTCAAGGCGGAGGCAGACTAGCTATCGATTACGCATCATGATGGCGGTGTTGTAGACTCTCTCAGTGTCCCATGTCGAGAGGAATTCCCCCTCGCAACGGGGCGCAACGTCATGTACAATCGGGTTCCGTCGAGTCATTCGAACTCCAAAAACAGCGGCGATGTCATCGGGCTGCAGAGGCCGCAACTCCTTGCCGGCAACTTGCTTGGTGGACGGGCTCCTTACGAGCCGCTGTTCGCCGCCCAGCAGTTCGTACAAGATGTCGGGGATGCGGAGCAGTGCGGAGGGCAAGGAATCTGCAGGTACATAGAGCGATTTCGGATCAGACAGCATCTGGTCGACGACGCTGAAATGCGAATCGGTCAAGCGACCGGCATTGTTCAGCATTGCCTTGCCTGACATCAGTCAATCTCAAATCACAAGCGAAGGGCATCGGCAGACATACGACGGAGCAGGATCTCGTAGGCCCGGTCGCCCCGGCGCTCTGCTATCAAGTCTAGCAGCCTGATGAGTTTCGGGACCGCCACCCGGTTCATTCGGAGCGCGGACTGTTTGAGGTTCAACAAGGCCATCTTTTCGTGGACGAGCATCTCGGTGCAGTCGCCCAGTCTCATCGCTACCACGCTCGCGGCCGTGTATACGGCCACGTACATCTGCCCCTCGTCCTCGGAGGCGCTGGAGACGGCCTCGCCATAGTCTGCAAGCAACTGCTCCCATGCCAGCGCAGCGCGCTCGGCGCGGGGCTTCTCGGCCAGTATCAGCCCGTGGAACAGATTCCGAATGTCCTCTTCAGATCGAGGTTTGTAGTCATCCCAGCTTCTCTTCCCCTTGGGCATCCCTGCGAGCATCGCGACGACATCCTTCATTACCCTCTCGGGAGGCTTTTGGGGTTTGAAGTCGAGGCGAGACATGGCAGCGGGGGATATATGTCGACTGCAGGCCCGGCGGTTTGTTTGGTGACGATGGGAGAGGAATCCCTCTTGAGGAATCCCTCTTTCCTTCAACAGGCCTCGCTAGTGGTCTCGTGGTGCCGTCCGCCCACCTGCTAGTCCTGAAAAGGTGGAAACCCTTGCCAACTATGGATACGTCTCCGGGCGGCGATCAGTCGACTGATACTACCCCCCAAGCGCCGTTGTTGCTGTATGGCCGATTGCTGACTCTGCAGGCACGAAACCCGGACGCGCCTCAACAATGACCGGTCGTTCGTTGCCCTGTCTTGAATTTCCAACTTCAATGTGGGTGGGGTGCGGCTTTGCATCATGGGCAATGTACGTTATTCAGGGGTTATGGGTCGTTTGCCAAGTCTTTGCAGGCAAATCGCGGCCATTGATCAACTTCTGGTCATGCCTGATGAGACACTTTCGAATCTCATACTCCAAGGTGATGGCGAGTGGACGTTTCCTCCAAACTAGTTTCGGGCATCTATCGTGGATGAGGAGATGGAGCGCCATGTTGAGAGAGGCATGCAAATGCCTCAAGCCAGGGGACTATGTGGAAATGTCCTGGTTTATTCCCAAGCCGCTCGTGTCAAGGCATACTTCAACGAACGGGCCGCCGTACTCAACCATGCTAACAAGTTGTCTGATCTCAAGGGGCATGTTTTGCTTGCCCTCTAGGGCTTTGCTGTAATCGAGGGGCTGGTACGAGATATGGGAAAGGATTTGTGGAATGTTATGTTTGAAAGGTGTGTTCCCTCGCTATTACATGAAACTCTCGCTGACTAGACCGTGTGGTTGTGTGTGCTCAGAAGCCCTTCCATGACGGCGGTGTATTCAACCAGTAGACCGTTCTCATTTGGCGCCTGTGCCCCTCTGAAGATTATCAGTCGCGCTTGTAATGTCTCGCTCGATTCTTCAAATCGTCGACCCTTGTCCAAATGCGAATAACCCAAGGCCGTGTGGTACAAAAACCGCAAAGCTCAGCACCGTTTAGTGCGTAGGCGGGTCTGTAATCGAGTCGTCGCCGCAAAGATCAACAATCAGTGCAGGGGTGGGTGGGTGCATTATTGCATCGCTCGGCTGAAGACGCGGCCGCATGGGAAGTTCGCCTTATTGTGACCAAAACTTGGAGTGACCGGGTCTCTTGCAGGAGCGCTTCGGGCTGATCGCTCAGGGTTTTTTTTTTGCGAATCACTCATGGGACGAGGCATGCAGCCACGGCAAGGCTGTTGTCCTCTTGATGTCACTATGACACCGGGCTGGCCAGCCGTGTCGCATATAAAATGAGTGGGCTGGCTGTTGGTCTTTGGAAAGACTCGACCTTCATTGACAACAAGTGACAACTCGGAGTTGAGACCGGGAACACCACTGTAAGAGGGCACACTGCATTTCCCGCCATTCGCTAACCTCCAAGTCCGATTATGCCATCCGACCCCAAGCCATCCGATGCCGATCATGTCCAGGACGAACCGTCGTCGGAAGGCTCCTCTGCGAAGCCGTGGAACCCCTTTCAACACCGCAGTGCACATGGAGAAGAAGAGGGAACAGAGAAAGAAAGACGGCGGCGCAGGCGAAGGGAGGAGCGTGGGCGATGAATTGAATGGCACCAAAAAGCAACCTGCCAAGTGACGAATCTTGTGTAGGACTCGGCAGATCCTAGATGACTTGGGCCAGATGACAATAACGAGCCGGCAAATAAAAGGGCTGTGGATGGAAGGATTGGCTCGGTGGCCTGTTTCTGGACTGGTTACATGCCTATACTTGCTGTCGTCTTGCTTTCCGCCTGCTGCCTCCTCTCGCTGCGTCTTGCTTCCGTTGCGTGTTGCTTCCGCTGTGTCTTACGTCCGCTGCGTGTTGCTTCCGCTGTGCCCTGTCCCTTGTGCATTGTGCTCTATGTCTTACTCGGCATCCCTGCTAGTGACAACGCGCAGCATTTGTTGCTTTTCTTTTTTGTTAGCTGGCTCATTGCTCTCAAATCAGTGAGCTTCTTCTGGTCAAGGGAGGTGGAGAAAGCCAGACACGGCCTACTACCTAACCATGCCGAGAAATATCGATTCCTTGGCAGCCCTGACCCAATCGTTGCTGCTTGGTCCGCCGCCTCAATCTCGATGGCTCCATCGGCTCTGTAGTCGACTTTGACATCCGAGACAGTCCCTCAGCTCTGCGGATCGGATAGATGATCGGATAGACAGCCGCTCTTGCTGCGGCTGACACCGACGCAAGGGACGCTGCGAACGGGGCCTCGAGCCTCGCCCCCTCGCAGATACCAACTCCGTGTGCTTGCTCATCCGAGACCAACCGCCAATGGTCGCGTCTGATTACTTATGAGCGTCGCATCCACCAGGGTGCCTTGTTGGGTTCCCCAGGTTCGTTTGCCTTCTCGACCATGCCCACTCCTCCCCCCTGCAACCGTGGAGCATACGACACAAGCGGCATTCCAAAGGCACCACCGCCACCACCAAGACCCAAGCCATGATGACCAGCATTCAAGTCGTTGTCGTTGCGCTGTGTGCTGCTTTGGCTGCCCTCGCGCTCATCGCAGCTGGTTTCTGGCTTTCGACACGCAAGCGTCGCGCAGACGAAGGAGGTACGATGATGTCTTGCCCGCATTGTGCGCTCGTAGAAGCTAACACCGAACATGGCAGAGTCCACGAGTAGCGACGATTTCGCTCTCGAGTCTATAGCTGAGGTTTTCAACGTTGAAGTTGTGGGTTCTGTCAGTGCGGTTGATGAGTGGCTGCACGGCCAAGGCAAGGCCCAGTATCCATCCACCATGCGCTTCATTGACGGAACGGGCAAGTCCAAGATGAGCCCAGGTGTCGACGGTTTCATCGTGTTGAAGGATGCGGATGAAGGTGCATTGAAGATGCTGAAGGCTTCGCCAAAGTTGAAGGCTGTAGTGGGGGAGATGCCCCGGTTTGGCAATAATTATTGCTGCGACGATTGGTTCCCGGAGGAGCCTCAAATGTTTGTCGACAGACTGAAATTGCGGCGGAGGTTTGGCAAGATCGAGCCGGCACCTCGGGATCCTGCAAATCAAGCTCTGCACGACGAACTGGATGCCATCCACGCTGATATGGAACGCAAGCGGGAGCAGATGAGGACGAAGAGATAGCTTAAAAGACTGAATTATGAAGACTGGCATCCGAATCTCTTTGCAGGCAGGGCAAAAGAATCGGAACGGCCTTGCAAAGATAATGACACTCCAATGCATGTTACGAAGTGGTTCATTACACCCGCATCCAAAGACATTTCGCGATGCACTTCTGATTCTTGACGCCTTCCGGTCGTAGCTGGCAACTGTCTCGAGACACGCTTGGTGCTAGTCAAAACAGTACAACCCCTCGCCTGAGGAAATGCTGTCGAACACGGATTGTACATTGTCTGCCGAGGCCAACACCGCGCGTCGCGTAGTCCTCTCTCTCAACACCTGCATAAGTGATCAGCGCCGGCACCTACTCGTCGACCATTCTCACCACCGAGGATGCTCATGTAGCACGATTCTCCATTCTACTTGACCGAGTCCAGAAGCTCCCCGAAGCGACAAGTGCGTCGAGCAAGATACCCAACACAGCACCAAGAAGCTCAAGCTTGACCATCCTTCACGCCCTGCCCCACGCTTTGGGGACGACCTCTCCAAATTTGAATTAACGAAAGGCCTCCCTGTAGCCGAGCCGATTCTTCAAAGATGGCTTCAAAAGTTTACGCCGCGTGGATAATAATGCGACCAAGGAGAGTCGGGCTACAACAACTGTGATGCCGATAATTGACATGGAACCGCCGCATTTCGAAATGGCAGGGATTGGGCGAAGCAACGGAGGGATCAGATCATTGCCCAGGTAAACGAGAGGGTTTACGACCGAGCGTCTTCTCAAGGGACGACGAGATCGCCGCGTTCCAACCTGGTTAACGTGGGCCGTGATGCGAGGCAAAGCTCAAGCCCGCTGTTGCTCTATGATTCGGATCTCTTTGCAGACGAGCCATCGCCCGATTTTGGGCGTCTGGTCAAGCGCTCGCGTTCTCTAGAAAAGCAAGACTCTGCCGTGGCGTCCACTCCGACTATGCACCAGGTAGATCAAAAAGGTACGGATGCCTTGCCCACTCCAAAGCCGAACGCCTTCGTCGAGATGCCGAGCGTATATCTGCTAACGTTCCTACTACAATAACTTCTCCATCAGATGTAGACTCTCTCAAAAGCAATCGATATCAAGCCTATCAATCAGCGCCTTCAGGCCTGCGTTGAAGCTTTGCGTTGCATAGCCGAGGCGCAATCGACGACGAGGACCACATATGTATGCTCATGCATCAAAACCTGAGCGATTGGGACGAGCAGCCAGCCTAGTACCCAGCTAATTACAGTGACTATATAAGTAATTATAGTGATTGAAGGATCACTGTAGGGCTATAGTGCTCACGCTATAATGGGGAGGAAGAAGTAGGTATGTTATGGTTCTACTGGCTGTGATAGGAGACACAAGATTTCCCTTCATTCTGTAATATATTCCCCGTCATACTCAAAACAGGTCTTTCTCTCAGTTCTTGGAAATGACTCCGTTGTTCCTTTCCACATAACATCCACCTTGGACTCAAATAGCATCCGCATAACCTGTAAGCCATCGTCACGTTCCCACCTCTTGGCTTTTTGTACTCCCCTTCCTGTCTTAGCCTGGATTCGCCCTAAAGCAGGTTCGAGAAGAAAAGAAACAAATATGATGAAAGACCCAAGCCCAAGCAGGAAGAAAAGCCCGAATGCAGAAAAATTAAGAGTTCCCTGTGTTACCCTTACTCGCTGGTTATGGCACATTTGCACAAACGCAGCCGTGACCTCAGCGCCACGCCCAGTTGGAGGAGCATCCACGTTTTCCCAGACCTTGACTACAGAGACTTCCCCGGGACCCGAAGGCCCTGCTGCATACTCAAGCATCTGGTGTTGCAGCTTTGAAAGAGCGTCCGCAAATAAAGAGTTCATTTCCATCTCCCACTGATTGTCAGGCAAGGGCAATTGCGTGAGGCCTGAAACACGTTCCTGGGCCTTGAGAAAACTCTGGGTTCGAGTGAAGATCGTGTGGTGGAAGGTTGAAGCGGAGATGACGAACTGAAGACGCTGTGCCGTTGCTAATTGCACGCTATTAAGACCGAGGTCCTCCCCAGCTGAACTGCGAAGGATATCCATACTGCCCTGAAGCGGTGTGCAGATATTGTTGTTTGGGTTGCAGACTTGATGTCTGTCTGCGCATGCGATTGGGCTCAGGTACCGGTCGGGGGCGAACGCAACTGTGCTGTCCAAGTCCCGTTCGATGCTAGCAGCAAAGACAGGGTCATTATTGGGCTCGATGTGTAAGACGGAGTTTGGCGCGATAAGAATAAGTGCAATGTCTCGGTCGTCGAGGGCTAAGGCATCTGTCGGTTGCCATGTTGCGTTTGTGTCCCCCGCTAGATGGTAATATGTCCAGACTGAATAACCGATTTGCATGCTTTGTCCCAGTGTGTTGTAAAGAAGGGTGTAGTTCGACGTGAGCAAGCTCCCGTAGAGGTATTTGAAGAGGACGTCATCCACCCAGCCCAAGGATTCTGCCTCGGCGCCGTCAACAGATTCCGCAAAGCCAGGCTGAGTAACCAGAGGAGAGCAAACAGTTTCTCTAAGATAGCGAATACGGTTGTGCTCAGGCTCGTTGATACCGAGATGAATATGCGAATCCATCAGGCCTGTCTGCATCTGGAAAGCTGGGACATCTAGGCATACGGCCTCCCCGAATGGACATTCAACGGAGTTGTTGGTCCATCGAATTGAAGAGATAGGGAGGACATTGCATGAAGCGGACGACGAGTTCTCATAGCATTGCCGACAGTATATTGAGGCTTGAAGGTTGTCGTAGGTGCTCTTCTCCTGGAGCGAATCTCTATCGATGGGTACGAAGAGTCCGCAGTCTGCAGACCTGACCAGGCGAAACTCTGTCGCAGCATCGGATATTTCGGAGGAGAAAACGGCCAGTACCCCAAACGATAGAACGTAGCATGCTCCAAATATGGCCCAGGGGATTGTTCTCGGGAAAACGTTGTCGGCTGAACCCCGCCAGTACCACGCTTGTTGAACGAAGAGCCAGACTGCGCTGATCGGGGAGGTTGTATTGCGAAAAATGTACTGGCGCTGATAGTACAGTCCATCGTGTTCGCCTCCGAAAGCAAGAGTCTGATGAGCCACAAAGCTCAGGATACGCCACAATCGTGCAGCAATGACAGCGACGAAGGTGGCGATAAAGGCAACGAGGAGGCCGGCGTTGCGGGATGAGAGCGTGATGGTTGCACCGAGAACCCGACCCTCGCTCCAGTCAGTCCAAATACCGGTGTATATCTGATACGACATGATCTTTAACGATGACCTTTTACCAGAGAGTTTGAACAGCTATTGGAGAAGGAATACTTAAGCGAACGCATCTGGTTGGGTCTTATATGCTATTGGCAGAATTGAGTCTTATATACTAGTGGCAGAATTGAGTGGCAGACAATCAACTTATCAAAGGAATTATTCAAGTTAGAGGCGGTGCAGAGCTGGCATGCCAAGGTTGGCAATGCGAAGCGAGCTGAACAATATTGAACGCCACGAAGCTGAGGGAGGCTTGGCAAGACAGCATTGATCCAATGATGCCGACTCTCCGTCTTTTAGAGCTTGTCAAAACTTTTGCCAAGAGCCACCATGCGTACCACTACCATGTGTTTGCTTGAACCCTGCGGCCGCATTTGAATTCCGCCTTGTCTACCATGCTAACAATATGGCACTTCCCAAATCTCGGCAGCACAAGGTAAAGTGTGGTGCAGCGCCTCCATCCGATGCCACCAAGTGCGAAGCCGCTTCGTCTTCCTGCCTAGTTATAGCCACAGGGCTGTTCAGGGACTGGGGAAAGGCTTCTATGCATCGATTTGATAGGTGCATGCGGCCTCTTTACCGACCAGCCTGGTGTCTCAGGGCGCTCGACAACACAGTAGGCCAATATGACCTTGCAGCCCCGTACGCCCACCGAGGGCGCTACTAATCACTTTCATAAACGAAGACATCTCCAAAGACATCTCAGCTCGAGCAAACGAGGCGTAGAGAACCATGTCCAAGGTCAATTATGTCTTATAATGGATGGCCTCCTAGCATGCGATTTGGTAATACATATCCGCATCTTGCATCGACCTCAAGACTGGTTGTGAACCGAAACAAACCAGTAGGCAATTAATTCGTCCTTCCCAGTGCAGCTAAACTGTTTGGTATCTCTTTTTAGAGAAGTGGAGCAACGGTATAGAAGGAGCTGCGTGTGATTCCTCCGGAAATGCCTCGCCCCCACGTAAGGCCCACTAACGGCCTACTAGCGTAGCGTTTCCCGTGTCGACAGGAGCCAGAAGTGGACTAACTAGGCACGCTGACCTGGCTTGCATTCAAGGGGAGCACGCACATGGATGGAGCAGGCGGAACATGAAGTCTTGCTGGGGATTTATCAAAATTATTCTTATCTTCCGTAACTAATTATCGCTCGCCGCCTCCTACTGTGCTGTCACGAGATCCGAAGTACACGGGTACAACGTTTGCTGTTGTCACTTACGACTTGTCACGAGGCATTATGCTGTCTGGAACGATATCCCTCATCGTGATAGTTTGTCTAACTCTTTCAAGGTGTCTACCATTGCCTCCATAACTGCAATACCACCCCGTTGCTTGACTCATATCTTTAGCCTGGTGGATATGGCGTGGCGTGATCGTTCAGGGAAGATGCCATCTAGGTCGGTGAAAGTCTCCTAATTATGCTTCAGTGGGTGTATGCCCTGTTCAATGCTGCGTGGACTCATTTTAATGCATACTCGTATGTTGAATATGCATGCTGGTTGAAGTCCTTAAAGCTGAGACTGTCACACCTAGCAACTGTTGAGACCACGGCCCGGTCTCAAAGGCTCGGATCTCTAGCAAACTGGTCTCAAAGACCCAGCTTTCTAGCAAGCCGGTCTCGAAGGCCCGGCTTCCTAATAAGCCGGTCTCGAAGACCCGGATCCCTCGGGATCCGGTCTAACGAGAATCTTATCATAGCTATGAGAGCAACCTACAAATAGGTCTGCCGCGAGCCTTTAGTTAGATAGAAATCAAGAGCTTCCATTACATCTCAATGTACCCTTCCTTTCTGATGCAACAGAGACTCTCATTTTGGGTTAGTAGATGGGGCTTTTGGAAACCAGACTCCATGTTTCTGTTGGTCTGGGCATTGCATATCGACCTCCCAGGTGGCCTAGATCTACGTAGTCACAGGCCAGCCAGCGTGAGAGCGATTGATCCTACATGACAATGTCTATATAATATGCCCTCTGCCTCCTGCTTTAGGTACTAGTCCTCCAGACCACGCGAAGCAATATCCGCTTGACTGACCGCGAATCGTTTCCATGTTATATTAGGAAACCACGATGCCTTGATAAGGGTGAGCGCAGATCAGCCCTATTTCTTGTAGATAGGTGTTCTAAGCAATCTTGAAACGCTTGCAAGGTGAGTTTAAGATGTGGTAGAAACAGTTTCGTGATTTTGGTACTTTGCCAGTATTAGAGTGTAGAGCTGACTGCGTTTTCGGTTGAACTTACCCAAGCTCGATGTATTTCCACGGGACCGCTCTATATGTAACAATCAAGGCCTGGCATCTCTAGAGAGAGAGGTCCTCTGTAGATAGTCTTTCATAGGCGTGACTTGCTATAGCCTTATCTAAGGTGTAGGTTTAATCGTCGTTCTTGAAAATGGCCGATAATAGGTCTAGCTTATGAAGGGAATCATCCAACCTTAACATGTCTAAGAGCAAACTGCATAGTTCCGGAGCAAGACTATAATAAATCGCATCCACCCCTTTGATCTTGCCTTATGCGGTCTAGCGTTTGCGAGGCGTGGCTCTACAGAAAAGAAGATCCAAGGGAATTCTATTGAATGTAGAGAGGAATGAAAGGAGTACTAGTAAGATCTTTGCATCCTCTGAATGGATGCCGCCCGATCTAGGGATAGCCTCCGACATAGCTACGAGGGACGGAGTCTTCTATACAGGGTATACATCTGAAAATAGCATATAGATCTCTTTATACGCACAGGGCCCTAGGTTTGAGGCTGCCTCCGTTAGATTAAGACATTAGCATTAAACTATGGAGAGATTATGAACGCGATGTAAGCTTGCATGTCTCATCGACAAAGGAATATTCTACTAGGTATAGTTAGTAATAAAGAAGAACTGGGTCTGAAGGACACAGATAATATCTAGTTTAAGGTGTTATTAAGAGGTGTGAACTCAGAAGTCCTTTAATATATATCTATAGCTATCGAGAGGTGTGCAAGGGTAGATCGATGGTCCTTGGTTGATGCTCTCTCCTAGCTGAAGGCTGATGAGCAAGGAAGCTGGCTACAGTGCCGTCCAAACTCACGTGGACGTGGACCCTAGCAAGGAGAGGAGCCCTGTAAGCTGCTGAGGGGCTACGCTTGAGAACAGACACAAATTCTTCGACAATTGCCGCCCACTTCGTCCCGATGTGGAGTATATGGTAAACCGTTTGCCGAACAGTGTTTTGAACATAAGGCAGTGCATTTCCTATTTCCTGAACGATTAGGTCAATCGGCTTGCTCTTTTCATGTAACAGGGCAAAGCCGTAGCAGCAGGTTCGCCGAAACAGTTGTTGGACCTCGATCATGTGGTCACTTCCCTCAATAGCAAGGAATCTCCTGACGAAGAGACCGCTATCACCGCTCTCTTGTTGTATGTCGAGCCTGCCGCCTCCCACTCCAAGGACTTTGACGGCGTTCTGGTACGAGTAGGTCTTTGCGAGGTCGCTGGCGGAGGGGGGTATCCCGAGGGGCCTGCGGATTGGCCTGGAACAAGTGATTTGCCTCTATCCAGGTCCGCTTCAGAACCGCTGCCTTGGAGTAAATTAATCCGGGTTTCGTGACACATCAGGTGAAGATTTAAGTCACCACTTACCTCAGTCTCAGCAACTTCGTGATATTTCTGGACCCAAGTTTGTGGCAAAAGCACTCTATTTCTGACGGTTGTCGATGAGGGGATGAGCTCACTTCAAGCACGGGTATTGTCGGAAGTTCCTCGTCGGCAGAGACAGGCTACCTCCAAGCCTAGTTGGGTGTTAGCCCCTATACTCATAAGCCTCTACCATACGGGTGCACAGTTATATCCAAAATAAGAGAACGGATCAATTTAGGTGGCTCAAGCTAGTTTCCCGGGAGGGCGCGTTCACAGCCACGAGGTTCTTCTCATCTAGGAGTGGTATCCCATCTGTCAAAACTTGGTGCATCTGCTTGTCTTTGTCTTCGTCCAGGACCTGAATGCCGATGAGGGTCTGTGTATCAACTCCACCTCTCTAATGTTGTTCCGTCTTGCGAAGCTCCAATTGCGTGCCAGGACACATAGAATTCATCCCATTTCCTGTCTTCTCTCTGACATATCGCTTGATCACTCTTATGTGCGAATGCTGAAACATGATGCAAGATGCTCAGCTTCTGAGCTCCGCCCCTAGTGGCCGTCCAAAGCCATCGAGACCAACCTGTCAGCCTGCACACCCATCCTCATGGCCATAAACCAACTTGTCTCATCCACTATCACCTGGAGAGAAAATAAGAGCCTCACAACAGTACATCCAGATCGTTACGACTCTAGTGAGTCTAAGTCCTCGCTATCGGCATACGCTCGCGCTACGTCAACTTTAGTGTCAGTAATGCATCGAGCTCTATCGGATTCCTAAACATACTCGCGTTTAGTTACTGGATGTCCGGCTGGAAGAACTGGTCCTGTGCGGAAATAGCACCCCAGAAGATCTGGTTCCCTGTCGACTCTAACTCTTGTGCCCATTATTCCGACGATTCGAACAAAATCGAGCATTGGACTGACGGTGCGAATGCTAGTCGACAGACTGGAGTATACGAAGCCCAGCAGGAGACACTAAAAAACACAAGTTTAGTTTATAGAACTGATGGGCCAAGAGATATAGACGAAGCCGGGGTTCATACCAAGCAACTTCCAGAACACCATGTTCCCACTCTATTCATCTCCAGCATCACGTCTCTCCTCGCCGAACGACCGTGGCTCGACGAGCTCAGAGAAACCCAGAACACGCCACGACCGCCTTCTGGGAGAACATCTTCGCCGAGGTGTTCCCATGCCAGCAGTACAGCGTAGCCTCCCAGCAGCCGCCAACAGAGCACACAGATGATAGATTCTCAATTGCGCTGCCAGTATCTAGTTTGGAAGAACCTCGATTCGGCTTTGCTCGTGATCGAACCAAAAACGTAGAGTGCCCTTCATGTCGTAGAAATTGCAACCGACAACCTCGTCGTCGCTGCTTGCAGACTGGTCTGTGAAATGGATCTTTACTCTCCGCACCTCCCTTACCACATACGTCTCCCAGTCCGATATTGTAGAGGCACACAAAGTCCGCGGTGTCTCGTACGTTTCGTACGGATCAATACCGACGCGACAGTCGCCTAGCGCACGCCGTGCGCCGTTTTGGTACTGAAAGAGCAGTCCTCTGCAGTAGGAGCGCCCTTGCTGGTGGAAAACCTTGGCGAGGGCGACATTGTCTAATGGGGCAGCAGCAAAGTTGACTTCGAAGCTGGCCCTCATGAAGGTAAACGGGCAACGCTCAGGACTGGAGACGTCAGAGAAGTCCGGATTGTACCCATCTCCGAGTGTCACCTTCGGGAAGGCACCTATCGCAGAAAGCTTTCTTGTCTCTGTGCGTCCATATATCAGTGTCATTGGGAGGTTAGCAAGCATATGAACTGTGTCATGTTCCTCGATCCATGGACCGACGGAAATGTCGCCAGCGAGCTTTGTTCGAATCTAGGGCCAGTCAGTAACAAAAGAGCGGCTGGTACGCAACACAGCCATGTCATATCAGAAAGCAGTGGATATTCAATGGATCCGTGGAGGATGCTTCTCGGAGGCCAACAGCTAGAACCTGATCATTCGCAGGGATAGGAACATAATTCCAGGTTGTAGCGTCCTGTACCCGTCGTGATAAACACTCGGGAGGTATCGCAGCATACGGCGCGGTGTCAGTGTGAACATGGATGGCGTAGAAGGTACCAAAGGCGAAGAAGAAGGTAAGTCCGGCTGTCGAGGATATGTCGATAGTGCAAAAGCGAGTTGGTACACTTGGAGAACCCTGCAAGCAGGTCTGTGAGGCCTGTGGGGGGTTCGGTGTATCCCAGGTGTGAAACCCGCCATGTCCCTGGGGAAGCTCGAGACGTACTTGGCAATCCTCGTCGTCATTAGCGAACTTGATCAAAGGCCCGGGATGAAACAGTTGTGGTTACCTTGAGTTAGGCAGTGACACCATCGAAGCGGCTTTCGTTCTCGATAATAAAGACCATATCGTCAAACCTCGTGCTCGAGTGTTTGGGCTCGCCGGCCGGTAGCCTCTCGAGTTTTCTGATGCCCCGGGAATCGATTGTTAGGCGAACGATGGGTAGATGGGCTAGGGCCTGAGATTGAATCGGAACGCAGCCCCGCTCCCACTCGGCTACCTGACAGACGGGGATGGAGGAGAAGCTGCTCGAAGGTACGGCGCCGAACTGAGCAGCGAGGTCGAGTGCCGTGGCAAGACGCCAGAACAAATTGGACTGCGAGTAGTCTCGGACCATTTGTCTGATCTCGGGCGGCATCCTGACGAGCCCGGGCAAGCCATACCTTTCCGCTACCACTGTCACAGCTCCTGACGTTATATTTGTATACTCGGGGAGAACCATGGCAGGTGCCTGGCGCCACGGCTTTCGCCAGGACGCCTCTCTCCACAACCGATCCAGCGCATCAACACGCATGTACGTCCGTGTGAAAAGCTCAAAGCATTCAAGGTGCGTAGTCGCCGCTTCTGGCGAGGCAGCGCACTGCGGACACGTAGGTCTTCGACAGAGGAACCAGCCATCGATTGCGCGAAGACGGTAGTCATTACCCGGGTACAGAAACGGCCTGGTAGAGAGCCAGCAAGTGGTTGACTGGGGGTTACCGAGTACTAGGTGGCACATGATAACAATAAGTAGGTGGAGGAGCAGCTGGAGACGGTCGGCCTTACAGCCCACGCATCGTTCATTGAGTTGAAACACTTCGCTACAGATGCCGCACTGGTAGCTGGGGTGAAGATGGCCGAGGGACATGTCGCGATTCCGGTAAGCAGCCCAGGATACGAGTTCTCTGTCGACGAGTTTCCCCTGAGGCGCCATGCCGCTGGAGATGAGGGTGCACTGAGTGTAAAGAAAGAGGCGAGAGATTGCAGGGCGAACACCGTCGGAAGTGACGTGCACGTGAGTTCACCAGCACATGACCTGGATGTTGGATTAGAGGAACCGTGAGGCGATGAGCGACCATTGCGGAGAATGCGATTTACAGTACATGTCCTTGTGCGTTACAGTAACCGGTTTAGGTTCAAGTGCATTTGATCATTGGAATATGGACTATGAGACCTGTCAGCGTCACTCAGAGTGAGTGAGTTGTTAGTTCTTGTACAGCATCTCCTAGGTCGAGAGAGTGAAAGGAAGAAGGCAGTCTGATTAGTGCCTTTCGGTCCTTAAATACTTAATTCTTTGTCCCCAAGCTAAGTCTCTTTAAGCTGCTTTTCAGGGAAGAAGTACTTAAAAGTGGAACATTACGACAAGTATCGAGCTAACACTTAATACCCTTTTAGGCTGCTCATTGGAGGCTCACCGGAAACGATCACCTCCAAGGTGATTGATCAGGACACTGTCTGCCACACGTCCGTCTTCAATCATCTGCGTCTGCTTCCAGAACGGCAGACCCTTCAGTGCTGAGTTTCATGAGGCGCGCTGTAAATGAGTACTTGGCAAACGATATCGGATTGTGCACAAGCTCGGCTACGGTACGTTCTCTACTGGCTGGCTTGCCATCGACGAGAAGACATCAAAATATGTCGCCATCAAAGTCGGCACCGCGGACGCGGATCGCACCGAGGTTGACATCCTCTCTCAGCTCACACAGAGCGCCGCAAGCTGCAGCGGCTCAGAAAACGAGCTGTCGCTGATTACCGCCGTTCTTGATCGTTTCGATCTTAGCGGGCCCAATGGCACTCACCCGTGCCTTGTAACCCGTCCAGCACGGTGCAGCCTGCAGGACGCAAGGGAGGCATCAGGCAACTCCTTATTTCACCTTGATGTTGCCAGATCTCTTGCTGCGCAGCTAGTCATGACCGTGTCCCTCGTACACTGGCAGGGTTATGCCCATGGAGGTGAGCATCCTATCGTCTTAAACACCGACAACCCAGCTGACACCTTGTTCTAGATCTTCATCTCAGCAATCTTCTTTTGCAGCTGCCCTCATCCCTCAACAATTTATCAGTACAGCAACTATACGCACAGTATGGGAAGCCGCAGCGAGAGCCAGTAGTTCGTTTCGGTGCCCAGGCAGCATCAACGGACCCCGGGGTTCCCTCGTACGCAGTGTCTTCGGTGTTGCTGGGCGTACCATCCGATGAGATTACCCTAGGTGAGGCGAAGTTAATACTGAGCGACTTTAGAGTTGCCTTTCGCCCAGGCGATAAGTCTCGATTCGAGTCATATACACCCCTTGTGCTCCGCCCACCAGAGGCATTCTTTGAGCCAGCAACGCCCCTCACATTTTCCTCCGATATCTGGAGCCTGGGTTGTGTTATTTTTGAGCTCCTCGCCCATAGGTCGCTCATCGATGGATTCCTCGCGCCGCAGGACGAGATCACGGCCCAGCAGGTAGAACTGCAAGGTCATATGCCATACGAGTGGTGGAGGAGACGACCGAAGTGGTACGATGACGGAGGCAAGCCTTTAAGCGAAGCGTCTGATATCTGGCCATGGGAACGACGGTTCGAGCGGTGAGTGCAAAACCCGCGACGGTCTAGAATATGGAAACGATGGGTGAGGACGAGTGGGATGCGCTGTTCAAGCTCCTGCGGTGGATGCTTGCATGGAGCCCAAGCGAGCGACCAGATGCAAAGACGGCGCTGGAGTCAGATTGGATGACGAGATGGGCTTTGTCAGCATACCGGAAAGGCTTGGAGGGGCGTTGACCTTCACCGAGTTGACCGAGAAAGCTAAAGTAAGGCGCGGATGGATAATCGGGTCCCCCTCCCAAAAGGACGTTGAATCATTGTCTTAAAGTCGGTTGTGAAGCGCCCTTACAACACCGGTTCGTGGTGGCTTCTTCCCTTGTGTTCTAAGCTCCTTAGAAGTTCCTATATTCTCTAGCCTTATTTTGTCTAAGTGAGGTTTCAACTGCGGGACGATTTGTTCGCTAGTGAGTTCTAGTTTAGAAAAATGGTCTTTCTGGGGTTGTGGCGGTGTCCTTAATGACCCTCCTGATTCCAGGTCTTCGTCTATGATCTTGACAAGTTATTCCCGTTGCTAATGCCTCATATCAGCTCCGAAGCTTTTCCAATGTTCAGCATTTTGTTGCATCTTCTGTCGATCGTAGTTCTCGCCCCTCGAACAGTGGTATCCTATGTGCCCCCATCCTTCACACTTAAAGCAATACGTCAGATCTGGGTTTGATTCACGGAATCCTTCAGATGTCATGGGCGGCGGCATCTGGGTACGTCCTGGCTGGTACGTGGTGTTCCTCTGGGGTGGCGGTGCTTGGCGATGATGATGTCGGTGCGACACCATCTGGGTGATCCTCGAACCAGTGCAGTGCCGTTCCCACAAGGCCTATTTTGAAGATCTCTTTTAGGAACGTTACAATAGTTCTGGGTATGATTGTGGATCTCCATCTCTTAGGTGCTCTGTGTACACTATCGGCGATGACCACGACACAATCGCATCACGATCGAGATCTAACGCCGAGAATCGAATATCGATAAACTCAAAAATATCTGGAGCACCAGCCAAGTCTCTCATCGACACGCCGCTGACCGCCCGCCGACCAGGACAGTTGGGGTTGAGCACCTTGGTTTAAGTAGAGGTAAGTTTCACCGCCCAGCCCCAGGCAAAGACACTAATACTGGAAAAAGAATCGCCTGGGCTTTCACACCATAGGGGTTTCGCCATGAATAAACCACATTTTTGTATAAGGTATGCAAAACACCACTGTGATACTTGACTGCATCAGACTTAACAATTACTTTAGCCTCCCTATCTGCAACCTAGTACCCGGGGGTATGCGGTGAGCCGGGTACTGAAAATTCTGCTCGTCATTTGCATGATCTGCTTCCTTACGCCAGCCATAGTCACGCCTAGGCCGAGGTTGTAGGATATCTGGAGCATTGGAATGGGTTTTGGGATTGGCGTCCCGACAGTATGGTCAAGTTGAGAGGCGATTATAAAATCAGGATCGTTACTGAATGATGATTGATGTGTTTTCGCATTTCATACCATAAATCGCAAAGGCTAGGTGGGCCAGCTTGCTATAGAGCAGGACACCAGAGCAGGACTCACATATCGTGATTTCTCAGAGAGCTTGAATCCGCAATCGATGTTGGAGCACATATGACCAGACTACCCTAACGCTGTTCTGCTCACGGCGTGATTGTCACCCTAGCATCGGTTTCTGGATTAAATTTTGTGGGATTTTACGAGGAACAAGACACTAGATCGTCAAACAAGACTGGGTATGCTGCCTGCGCTAACGGATCTCATGTTCTTTTAGACCACGTCCTGATTCCCCCGTGACCCTGGAACAAACTATCCAAGGGCTCTAGCCATATGCCTCCAGCAGACTATGAAAGAAAAGGCGACAAAGAAATGCGGACGACCCGGAAAGATTGCTCGTGACCAGCTGGCTCTTTGTGAGCTTGACGTTACATGTCATAGGGGCTCAATGAGGCTGAGGGATGAACCCAATAAGAGTATTTTCCGCTTGCCTTTCAAGTGGTGTGGCTTGCAATTATGGCCTTATTCTTATTGTGGTCTCACGTCAAAGGGGGCGTGAGGTCTCGAAAGTGAAGATATGTATGTGTAAAAAGCTAGCTAGGGCCTACATACATCAGGATGTATATCAAGTAGGGCTCAAGGCTGTAGGTATAGATGCCTAAGGCATCTACAACACCGCCCCCTAGCTAAAGAGCCGCCTGCTGCGAGGTCTTAATTTCCCTCCTAAAAGGTAGTCTTAATTAATCCCTTTAAAGGTTACAATTCTACTATTTCCTTAATATCTTTAATTACCTAGGTAATCCTTAGGTTATTTAATTATTTATATAATCCTTAGTTAAACTATTCTACTATTCTAAAGTCCCTTTATTATATACCTCTAATTCCTACCTTATCTAAGTTATAATTATTATACCTTTTTAATTAGGTTAAAGTTATTATAATCTTTAGGTTTAGATCCTAGTATATTATTAGCTTTAAGTAAAGCTATTAGATATATTCCTTATAAGCTATAAGTAGTAATATCTTAATAAGGCTATTAATTACTATCTTAGCTATACTAATATATTAAACCTTAAAGTATCTTATTTCTACTTTCTATATAATCTATTTATAATAAATATTAATATAATATATATAAGCCTAATTTCTCTTACTTAGGATAATCTCCTAGGTATTCTAGCTATCTATAAATAATATATAAGGTTAAGGTTAAGGTATTCTAGCCTAGGCTAGGATATTAGTAATCTATAGTAGTAACTACCTAGCTAAGGAGAGATTAATAAATTCTATCTTTATTATTAAGGTTATTACTAAGATCTAATACTATAATTTCTATATTATAAGCTTATTATCTATAAAGATTATATAGCTTACTATAGAGTAATAGGTTAACTTATTATTAGTAAAGGTAGTATCTATATATACCTAGAGCTTTAAGTTATAAATATTATATTTTCCCCCTAAGATTAAAGCTAGAAGTTATAATCCTATTATATACCTAAAGAGATACTTTATTACCTTATTATAGTATTTAGTAGGGTTACTATTAGCTTTACTAAGCTTTTATACTATAAATATTATATCTAGCCTTATACCTATTAAGAGATAATTTAGTAACTCTATTCTTTTTAGCTAGTCTCTAAGGCTAACTACTAGCTTATAATTATACTAATCTAAAGGTATCTTAAACTTTAAGAGCTATAGTATCTTTATAGCCTTAAGGTGTCACACGCTAAAGTGTTATTAGCACTAGAACGCCAGAAGCGGAGTAGTGGAAGCGCTACAGTCTCGGAGCGACCGCGCCGATCGGACGCCGCTAGTACGTTACCCCGCTCCGGACGACCGAATGGCCGAGCTAAGGCCCGGAGGGCCGAGGACTAAGATAGTAGGGGCTATTGCGATGGAATAAAGATAAAAGGAGCTTGCATAACTAGAAAGAATAGGGAGGTTAGAGATTAATTCATATTATAGTACTATTATACCTTTCCCGCTATGCCTTAGTAGCGATCTAGTAGTCTATCTTATCTCTTCACTCCCTACTGTAAATACTATCCCTAATATAAGGTTACTATCTATAAATTTCTTAAGGATCTAAGCTATATAGTTACTTTAGTATATATAAATATAGTTATTCTTAGTATTATAATATATCTTAAGACCTAGAAACTTTTTTATTATTCTAAGTTTCTTAATTTTAAAGATTTCCTTAATTTTATTAATAACTCTATTAATTTAGTATAATATAGTAGCTATAATACCTATATTATTTATATAAAGAATTAGGATAACTCTATCCTTCCTTATAAAAATATATAACTCTATACTTAGTAATATAAAGCCTAGAGACTTAAGTTTTACTATTACTATCTTAAACTACTATAAAAGAGATATAAAGAGACTATAAAAAGCTTATTTTAAGTAGTATACTTATTATATTCTATCCTTAAAGCTATAAGGTTAGATAATATAGACTTCTTATTATATCTCTATATTAAGAAATACTATAATAATATTATACTATTAAATTTTAAGGCCTAGGATAATAGTAAGAGATAAGAATAGCCTTACTAAAGCTATATAAACTATAGTAGTATAGAGCTTACTAGCTATATAGTTATCCTTTTCTTAGTCTCTATATATAACCTATCTACCTTATATATAGGGCTCTAGGCCCTAAGGGTATTTAATATTAAAAACCTATCTATTATCTAAAACTTTAGTATTAGGAGGTAGGATTATAAAGTCCTAGGCTTCTTTATTAATAAGGCTTTTAAATTACTTTTACTAAGTAGGGAACTAAAAGATCTTATAGTCTTTATATTTAAGGGCTTCCCTAAGATTCTTAGGTATATCTATATAAGTTATTTATTTAACTATAAGTATTATAAATATATAGTAAGCTTTATAGTATTTAAAGTTATCTTTTTCTCTATATAAGTCTACTAAGATTATTATACTAAAGTAGCCCTTACTCTTACTATTATTAATAGTCTTATAGTTAGGTCTTTTAACTTTATAGAGCTTATAGTTTATTATTAGTAAGAGTAATATCTCTTTATAGGATTATCCTAAATTTAAGGCCTTTAGTATAAGGGATTTAATTATATAATCTAAGGTTTTAATAGAATTATATAATAAAGAAGTTATTAATTAGATTATTTAAGCAGTCTTAATATATAATCCTAGTATTCTATAAGGAGAGTTAGCTATTAGAATATTATTATTATAATTATAGATATATAGGGAAGGGTCTTCTAAGGATCTAGAAGGAGATAGTATTCCCTTCTATATTAAGTTATCCCTTATACTATTATAGATTTCTATTATCTCTTAATCGCTATATCTCTAAAGCTCTCTTAACTAAGCTTCTTAATTAGAAGCTTAGCCTAAGTAATATCTCCTAAAGGTATTAAGCATTAGGTTATATAATATTATAGGTTAAGAGTTAACCCTAAATTAAATTATAGGAATTTAAGGGTTTCTTCCTAAGACTACTAATTATAATATATATAATAAGTAAGTAGGATAAATAAGCAAGCATAATAAAAATTCTAACCTTTAAGATTTAAACCTTAATAAAACTATAATAATACTATTAATTAATTAAAACTAATCGCTATACTCTTCCTTAGAGGTCTTAATTATAATCTAATAGGTCCTTGCATTATAACCTACCTTTCTATAAGTTCTATAGTACCTTTCCCTTAGTATTGCTAATCTCTATTGATTATTACTTCTTAATAATTTAGCTACTACCTATGTATTAATATCTCTCTAATCTATCTTATCCCTCCCCTTATCTATAGTTATCTTCCCTCCTTTACATAGGTAGGTTCTTTTCGCTCTATACTGCTTACTAAGAGTCTTATTTATCTATCGAAGGATCTAGACCTTAGCTTTTAATAGAGTATTCTAATATATTATTACCTTTATTCCCTTTGAAAGTAACTTAAGCGCCTTAAGAATTAATACTAGAGAGCTACTCTAATGCCTTTTTATTTATCTTTCGAGGTATTTAGACTAAGAGCTAGCCTTAAGTATAGTCTTTAGAGTCTTTAAGACCTAAGGGTTAGAGAGGCTAACCTCCTCTATAGCTAGTATTAGAGTCTATAGCTATATATTAAGCTTTAATATAATATTTTCTAGGTTTAAGGGAATAAGTCTAGCCCTTTAAAAACCTCTCTTAATATTACTCCTTATTATAGTAGCTATATAGGTAATATAGAAGGCTAGGAAGAACTCAGTCTTTAAAATATAGGTTATAGAGTATCTAATTAATTACTTAATTTCTTAACTATAGGCTATTTTAAGCAGCCTAAAGTACCTAATATTAAGAGGCTAGAGTAGATAAGATAAATAAAGTAGTATATAAAGTATAATAATATTATTCTCTTTATAATATTTCTTAAAGTTAATAGAGTAGTAACTTTTATACTTATTAAGGATTAGAAAACAATAGTAATTAGTTAATTAATTCTTTATATATTAGTTAAAGTACTTAAGCTACTTAAGACCTATCTTATTATTAGTCTAGCTATTTTAAGTTATAGTAATAGCCTAATTACCTAGAAGATTACTTTCCTAATACTAGCTAGTAAGGTAATATTAGCCTATAACTATAATAAATAGCTAGATTACCTAGCCTTCTATATTAATTACCTAAATAACTATAACCTATTCTTAGTTTCTAGGCTATACTAATTTTAGGTTTCTATACTTATCTATACCTATAATAATTATTTTGCTTATAATAATACCTATTATAAAGCTAGTCTTATTAAAGTTATAGATATTAGCTAGGTTAATACTATATTTTATAATTATATTCTCTATAAGCTAAAACTAATTATAAATAATAGTTAGATTTTATATTTAGCCCTCTAATAATTATATTTATAAAAAAAACGCATCTTAAGCTCTTAGTATTACCTAATAAAGTTTAAAGCCTAGCGCTTACTAATAGGTAATGCATTGCGGTTAGCGAGCAGTCGGTTGGCTATTTCTTTAACACTATATAATCGCGGAGGAAATCCTCGCGAATCTAGGTCGAGAATAAACTAAATAATAATCTATTCCTCTAGATTAGATAGTTAGCGTGATTTTAGAATAGTATTATACGTAGAAAGAATACCCTTCTGCTAGCGCTATAGTATTATATAACTAACTTTATAGATCTCTATAGTACATTAGAGCTTTAATTTTAGGTTATTTTAAAGGGCCTAAAGGGTAAGAAGGATTCTAGCCTTAATATTTAAGTCTAATATAGTATATAGTTAAGAATTAATTAATTAAATAGAAATAATATAGGTTGAGAGATTTTTATTATGCTTGCTTATTTATCCTACTTGCTTATTATATATATTAGCTATTACCTTAGGGTTTTTATTATTTTATAAGCTTTAGATTATAAGATCTTTTAATATAGAGTCTAGAGAGTTACTTCTACTAAGTTTTTAGGTAATAAAGCTATTATAAAGTCTATAGTATATTATAGTATAATTCTTTCCTTACTAATAATCTTAAGGTTAATAAGGATAGCTTTATAAGTAATATTATCTCTAGAGATAGGTTTATTAAGAAATATTTCTCTAAATCTTATATCTCTTACTTATATAACTCTCTTTTCTTTAGGTAGCTAGATCTTATATATATAATCTTTATTACCTTTTAGGCTAACTAAGTAGCCTTTCTAAGCTCTTAGAGTTATCTTCTAACTCTTTACTTACTTTACTTCTATAATCTAAATATAGGTAAGGTATCTTTATATCTTAATATATTAGATAAATAGGGTATAGGGAATATTAATAGCCTTAAATATTACCTAGATAGGAGATTTATAATTAGTATTTAATCTTATAAGGAGTTTATTATTTATATAGGTACTAGCTTTTATATAGAGAGGCTAAAGATATTTTAGAAGTTATAGCTTAATATAAATCGCTCTTACTAACTCTATTAGTAGTCTTCTAGCTCTCTTAATTTTTTTATTCTACTCTAATATATAGGGTAGTAAGAACCTTAGAATTATTACTTCTTTATAAGCCTAAGCTTATATACTATTACTAATAAATTTAGCTATACTATTAAAGCCTAGTACCTAGACTTTATAGCTATTAGCTATATTCTTAAGGGTTTTTTTCTATACCTTAATTTAAGGTATTACTTAATCTCTAGACTAAAGGAAGATAACCTAGTAATAGGATATAAATATATTAATACTATAAAGGCTATACTTAAAGTTACTATAACCTATAGGTATATAAGAAATAATATCCTAGTAGATATAAGCTAGGAATTATTATAATTATACTATTAATATATAATTAACTATTATATTAGCCTTAGCTAAGTAATAAATTTTATAGAAAAAGGTCTTTAGTCTTATAAGGTTAAGTTTAATTCTAGCTTCTTTATATACTTAGATAACTCTATTAAGGCTAATATAAGTAAGGTATTAATATATAAGGCTATACTTAACCCTATTAGTAATTATATTCTTTAGAAGGGTAGTAAAGTTATAGAATAGCTCTTTCTTAATATATTTAAGTATAGTAATATTCCTTTTCTAAAGAATATTATCTATAGGCTATTTAGTTCTTCTAATAATAAGAATATTATAAAATCTATTAATTATAATACCTTTCTCTTATATTATCCCTAGGTTAATTATATTTACTACTACTTAGGGTATAAAGACTATAGATTCTAGGGCTAGGTTACTAAAGTTAATTATAATACTAATATTTCCTTATCCTTTAGTATCTATTATAAAGCTATTTAAGGTTTTTATTAAGTCTAGCTTATCTACCTTAATAAGGTATATAAACTATTTCTTATTATTAAAGTAGTAAACTAAGTAGCCTTAATTAATAATTATATTATTATAATTAATTTCTCTACCTTCTATAGTTATAAACATAAGGTAGGATTTATCCTTAGTAATACTAGGGGAAAGGCTAGAGATAAAATTATCCCTAAATATATTATTATAATTAAAGAATTTAAAATCTTAGCTTACTAAATCTTCTATAAGAAAGGTTATACCTATAAAGGTTAGATCTATATTTCCTATATTAGTAATATCCTTATTTCCTCTATTTAAGTTCTAGCTAGGAGCCTATAGTCTAGGGGGTTAAAGTTTTAAGTAATTAATCTAGTATTTAGATTTTCTATAGCTATATATACCTTTTGCATTCTTAGAGTATTTCTTATACTAAGGGTTATCCCTATTAGGTTAAGACTATTAGCTCTATAGAGCTTTATTACCTTAAGATTATAATATATTTTTCTAATCCTTAGTTATAACTATAGATATATTAGCTTTCTATTAACTTTAGTTATACTACTATATTAAGAAGTCTAGAAATATAGTCTTTATAATCTACCTATTACCTTAGTTTATATTATAAACTTAGTCTTTATACTAGACTAGGTTAGAATATTTAATACTTAGAAGGGCTATATTAAGTATAACTAACTCTAGTATTTTAAGTTCTTTATAAAGGATTTATTACTATAGGTAGTTAAGTTAGATTATAAAGGCTTTAAGGGAAGAGAAGTCTTTTCTATTAATCTTAAAAAGGTCTTTAAGTAGGTAATATATATTATCTTAAGGCCTAGTCTAGACTATAGCCTTAATTACCTTCTAAGTCTCTTTTAGACTATTAGAGATCTTTTAGTTAGTTATCTAAAGCTTCTTAGTAACTATTTATAATAGTAAGTTTATAAAGACTATCTTTACCTTCTTTCCCTTTATTAAATATCTTTATTATTAGACTTTATCTATATTTAGTAGTAGTATAATACTTAGTTTAATATATTCTATTAGATTCTAAGTATTTAGAGTAATTATAACCCTTATTATCTAGTTATTATAATTATTAGCTCCCTTAAGCTAAGTAATAGCTCTAGCTAGGGACTAGATAACTATAGTATTATTATAGGTAGGATCTATTATAATATTCTAATAGTCTTATTCTTCTTATTACCTTTAAGGTCTTTAAGCTAGGTTTTTAGTATATAATTTTTATAGAAAAACATAACTCTAACTACCTTAATAGGTTAGCCTCTACCGGTTAGGGTAATCGCAACTCTAACTACCTTAATAGGTTAGCCTCTACCGGTTAGGGAAGGTAATTATAACTCTAACTACCTTAAAGGGTCAGTCTCTACCGGTTAGGGAAAGTACCCACTAACAGCTTAGGCCTATATAATAAAGGAAGTAATGCGCGATAAGCGCTAGGAGCTTATAACCTATTATAGTCTTACGTTAAAGGGGGCGTGAGGTCTCGAAAGTGAAGATGTGTGTGTGTAAAAAGCTAGCTAGGGCCTACATGCATTAGGGTGTGTGTCATGTAGGGCTCGAGGCTGCAGGTGTAGATGCCTGAGGCATCTACAACAATTCTTTGCTGCGATGAGTATGAGGCCGAAACTTGATGACTAAAAAATTCCAACTGCGTTCTTCTTCCATTTCAATCATATTCATCCAACATACTCACGACCGACGCACGCACCAAGATGGCGCGCTTAAAAGCGAGACTCGGTTCCCGAGGGACTGTCCTCGATGCCACATCTGTTCCCGACCAGGCATCCCGTTCTTGCCGCCTGCGATACCGCACACCATGTACCCCGACTGGCCGCTGTCGAGCGCGGATCTGGTGCCGCTGCCACGGTGCGACGGCCCCAAGCTGAAGCCGTTCGACTTCCAAGGTGCGCAGGCAATCGAGTTTCTCGACTACCTCGGCGAAGGGCTCCACGCGTACGCGTTCAAGGTGCGGATCCGCGGACAGATCTACGCACTCAAGCTGGTAGGTGCCGCGATGGATGGATGCATCCTCAACCCTGAATCCGCTGACTCTGCCGTCTGTATCTCCAGTTCCGGTTCCTCGACGACGATGACTGGCAGCATGCTCGGCGACATCACCCGGCTGCAGCAGCTCGGCATCATGCATATCGACCCCGCGTGCCGGCAGCTGGTGGGCGGCAAGATCTGCGATTTCAGCACGGCCATCACCGTACCGCATTTCGTCACAACACCCGAGCTGAACCCGGGCCTGACGCCCGAGATGCGAATCGCTATGGAGCGCAACACGTTTCTTCTTTCTATCGAAGACTATCTCGCGTTCGACGAGATGATGTTCGAATGGAACTACTATCATGCTGATAAGAAGGGCACCATCGCCGTGCGCGCATTTCCCGGCGGCCGCGGCCCTCCGCTACTCCAATGCCACAAGCTGGGGAACAAGGCGGCTCGGGAGCGCGTCTTTACCTATGTCGACCCGAGACGGTACAACTGGAAGTGGCAGCCCAAGGGCAAAAACAAGTGCCGACGACGGCTGCTTGCCAAGCCTTCCAAGTGGGTTTACTGCTGTGGCGAGAACGGGGGTAGGTTGGTCGAGGAACTGAGGAACTATATGCCGGCACGTCAGAGGTTAAGATGGGATTATAAAGACGGGTTATTCTTCCCGCGGGTTGGGGGCTAGATTGTTTCATCCTGTAAATATTATCGTCTCAGCCTCCGGCCAATTGACCATTATCAACCCCCGCCGCAGATCTGTTCCGTGGTCGGGGCCCGGTGTAGCAACAACGGCTCGAACGCACAACCTCCCGCACAGCCACTAACCCAACGCATACTACGATATGCAATTATTTAGAGTGATGAGAAAGGAAAGAGAAGTGTATTGTGTTAAATAACTATGTTGTTAAGAGCAACAGGCTTCACCTGGTTATCTAGTGTCCCTCAGTAGTGTCCCTCAGCACCTCCCGCCGGCCCGTCATTAGCAACATCCAAGTTGCCAGGCCCCTCAGCGCCAGCAGGATGGAGAAATTCGTTGTAATCATGTAAGTCAAAGCCAACGTCCACGGCTTAATTGAAGACAGGTTCCACGTCAACGCCCTGGTTGGAGGCAGGGCAAATACTCATGGCAAAGCCGTCTGGGTTCATTGCAAAATTGGCGGCAAAGCCGGCCGGGATTCCTGGAGTCAGGTCCTGGTAGGCTGGCGGCGGGGGCGGGTCTGTAGGCTCCTCAAAGCTAGAGTACCGGTGGCGACGCACCCAGCGGTTGTTGACCTCGTCGACCTGGCGCGGCTCCCACTCGCCAATGCCGACAACATCACGCTCGGGCATCAGAGCGCGAGGTCCGTGGTGAGCTGCGCTTCGCCGTGGCGGGTCCATGGAATCGGCATTAGCACCGCCTTCCAATTCTCGGTTTCATTCGTCGCCGGCTTGAAAAAGCAGCAGACTACCAGGTCCTTGTCTGTGACGAGGTACCCATATCTCGTCTTGGCTACATGGCAAATGTTGGCCAGCTGCCGCAGCGGCCAGAAGCCCTCCTTGGGTGGGGGGTGGCGGAGGTCGATCAGCTGGCGAGCCTGGAAATTGCGACTCAGCCGGCCGAGGCCGACGACCAGATTAGGCAGTGGGAACTCGTCCAGGGCAACTTGGTGGTCGATTTGCACCCGCTCGTAGGCCATCTGACAGGCGCGCGCGAGGGACTTGGTCAACTCCGGTGGTGATGTGTTCCAGCTGTACGCCAGGGTGCAGGTTGAGGTGTTGCTTTGCAAGCGCGAGCGTCGGGCGCAGCAGCCGGTCGTTCCACCCGACCAGGTGCAGGATGTCGGTAGATTTGTGCATCTCTATGCCCTCAATGACGTGCTCGGCACGAGGCACTCCTGCCAGCTGCTCGGCCGAGATTTCGTGATCGAGGATGTGTCCGTAGGCCGCGTTGAGGTTCTCGAGCGTGAAGTCGCTCCAGAGCTTGACGTCGGCGTGATCGATGTTGGGCCACGAGGCACCCATGGTGTTCTTGTTGCCTCTCGTCTTACAAGGTACTGGTGGCTTCGACTGCGTGAGCACGCGCCGCAGCGTTGTCGTGTTCACACTTCCAGCCATGTTGCGTACTTTTCTTGATGAGCTGGATGATGTTGTTTGAGTAAATTCAAGTTGATCGTTTCGCCTTCTTTGAGAGAATCTATAGGTAGGACAGCCTAGGTTACACATCTCTAAGCAAGATGCGATGCTATTGCCAGGGACGCCATAGGGATTAGCAAAGCTATGTGCCTGAGCCGGCTCATGTGGGCCTGGCAGCCTGCGCTTTTCTACCGCAACCAATTGCCGCTTGATCCCAGATAGTGTGGCCTGCAATTGTGGCCTTATTGTAGTCACATTAAGGAAGCAAAGCTAGGAATTGCACCACCAGTAGCTTTGCTTGAAAAGCTCCTCCTCACTTACCTCAACAGGTACGCACACATTAAGCTGCCTTGAATCCCATGGCGCTTGACGAGGGCGCTCATGGGGTTCCTCTCAGCCCAGAGCCTCTCGGAGAGGGCACCAGTCGCGATGGCGAATTCGGCCACCTGAAGCAATGTTTTCGCGGATGTACTCAGAGGCGCAACTGAATAGGAAGCCACCGTTCAGCGGTCAAGGGAGTGGACGATTGCTATTGGCTAGTGGCGTATGTCTTGACAGGGCTGTGTGTGGAGACACGGATAGAAGCCGGTACACTAGCCCGAATGAAGCTGGAAGCTTTCCCCTTTTTGATACGCCCTCCCCCACCCCCTCCCTGCATGGCTCCACTGGAATAGGGCTGGAGCTAGTAGTGTGGAGCCAAAACAGGGGCTAGATCGGATCGTCCACAGGGGCGGTCATGGCACTAGCGCCAGGGGAGTAGGAATAGTGGCTGTCGCGGCTAGTGGCAGTCGCGGCTAGTGGCTTGCAGGACGGCACATGCCCCTGAAGGTGGTCTATTTGGTGGTTGGACCGCATGTCAGGTTCCCGATCGGACACCGTCCCCTTCAGGACTCACCGGTCCGCCCCTTTTACAGCTCAGTCAGTTACACAATGCACACGCAGTCATACCATTAATACCCCAACAGGATGGGATTGCGATATACGCGGCCACCTCTGTACGCATTAGTTAGACCAAGCCGGAATACGAGAGCACACCGTATTTGCATGTAGATCGTATTGGTAGTGCATGTCAACCAGGTGGGACAACCAGCAGGATGTAACAACGATCGTTCTCCGCGACACCACTTGTGGCCTATTTCCAGCTGAGACCGACACGACTCCCCATGCTACACTAGGACAGATTAGGAGAGAGAACTGCATTCTGGTGGCTTGAAGGCATTGCCGCTCTGCATGACAAAGTGGGTTGGATCGAGCAGCCAGCCGGCTATGCCAATGCGACCGGGCGGACAAGCTCCAACACAGCTAAATCAAGGACCGTCAAGTGGCTGCAAGAGAAGTTCAGAATTATATGTCTCTACATATTGCCTTCGTTTTCCGAAGATGCCGCCACCGTTGATTTGGGGTTTGTTGAAGTACTTAGGGCTTAATGAAGCGAACGTCGGTCATCTGCGCCCAGTGCGTGGCGTGTTTTCAATTTAGAGTGTCGGCCCCTGCTCCACGGCTGGCTTTTCAGCGTCCCGGGCGGCAAAGCTTTGAAGAAAGGCGGTGTTGTTTTTCGTGCAGACCTCCTGCGGGAGCCAGCAGATCAAGGCGGTTATTCTGGACGGCAAGGGACAGCTTTGTCGTGGATGATGGGAAACGGGAAACGGATGCGCAGGGTACCGAACTTGGAACTTGCTTTGACGGAGGACACTTCTTGGCGTAGGTACGTTGGGTTACTGGTGAAGCGGAAAATGGGCACCCAACCTACATGAGTGGTGCGGGCGGCGATCAGTCCGCTATGGACACGAGGAGACTTGATGCACACCTGGATGACTTACTGACCAACAGCATTTAGCGGCCAAGCCCTGGCGATACTAACACCAAACCGCCTCAAGCTGGCAGGCCATGCGGCTTGTGGAAGCCTAATTACCGCAAAGGGATCAAGAAGGCTCGGACTCTTGTCGGCGCCTTTGATAGGCCGGGCAACCTGTTCAAGCTGACCCAACCATGCGTCGTCCATGGTACCAACGTGCTCGACGCATGATAGCCGGCTTCAGAGTCGGAACGAGGCTTGATGTCGAGCGAAGAGGAAGCGGGCCGCCTGCCCCCAGTGTCCCTGTCACTTGAACATCCAGTCATAACCACGACAGCAACTGGGTCGTGTTTGAAGCTCGAGAACCCGGTCGCCAATCAATCTGCTAGAAGTCAAGAAACTCATTGAATATCAAAAATAAATCGTTGGTGACTGGTCGTGATGAATTTCGTTTGGCCGCATAATTAGGGAGTGCTCAGACGTAAGCACTTACATCCAAACCAATCAAAGGCCTAGTGCGATGTCACGCTGGGTAGCCGTTTAAAATCGGGATGCCATTGGGCGCCTTGCCAACAGAGGGTCCAACGCCCGGTCACGCTAAAAACCGATGTTCCGACCCGATCCCGAAAACAAGCAGCCGCCGTCACCGGTCATGGATGATGCTCCTTCGTTCTCATGCAAATCAAGACGCAAGAATGACACCAGTCCGACCGTTTCTTTGGCTTCTCTTCCCTCAGAGCCCACTGTGGTCTTTCAATACTCTTCTTTCTTCTCTCGAAATAATGGACACCCGCTCCCCACCCTGTCGGAAGTGCTAGCAACAAGTGCAGTCCAAAACTCCTCCGAAGATCATGAGAAAGCCAACCCCTCACCTGTGTTTCTCGAGTCTCTGGGCCTTGCGGTCAAGTTTGGCCGCGACGAAACTGTCAGCGTCTCTGAAGGTCAATGTCTCTGGGCTCTTGGGCGACTGCTTCCAGAAGTCCCGGTCCCGGAAATATACGGCTGGTCCACCGAGGATGGCTACGTGCTTCTTTATATGGAGATGGTGATAGGCGTTACCGTCGAAAATCGTTGGCCATCTATGACCGAGGATGAGAAGATGAGTTTCTAGGGCACACTGAAGTCTATAGTCTTGAATCTACGGACTCTGTCTCAAGACCCCAATGATCGGTTTCTTGGTAAGTAACATGCTAACATGTGTGGCTTGTCGAGCTTAGACTAATAGTTGCAAGGCCGAATCGATCGTAGCCCTTACTATGATATCTCCATCACCAATTGTAATAGGCCTCCAGCTGGCCCTTTCACCTCTATCAAGGGTTTCCATGACTGGCTCTCGATAATGATCAGACAAGGCATTGAAGAGCATTGGCCAGGAATAAAGCCAGAGGAGATCCCCGATCCCTATCGTGAAATGCTTCCAGATAACGCCCAAGTCATCTTCACCCATGCCGATCTCCATCCTAGCAATATTATAGTCAACCCAGACTCTCCGTCTACAATCGTGGCACTTATTGACTGGGGACAGTCTGGATGGTATCCTGACTATTGGGAGTTCTGCAAGGCCGAGTACACGGCCGAAATTAGGTCAGAATGGCATAGATATATGCTGAGATTCTTAGAAGAACCTAAAGCGCTAGATGGATTTATTGAGTATACTAGAGCGCTGGGCTATTGAGCTACATTCTACCTTACTGCCTTTAATACTTACAGTTGGCGAAATAGAGAGCGTGTGATATTGTAATAATTAACTAGATCTGTTTTATCCAAGTTTGATCCTTCTTGGTTAGATAGCCTGTGTGTTAGAGCGGCCTTGGTGATACGATGTGACATATAATATTATTATATGCTAGTCGGGGTCAAGACCAATCCGGGCGGGGTTACGATTATTCGCAATCTTCTATACGTGCGCATTGGAAGAGCTTAGAAACAGGATTCGGGGCTGATACTAGTTGGCAGTAACCTAGATAGTCTCTCCAACACCCTATGCTCTTGGGGAGAATAGCCGGATACAAGCTTGAACAGTGTGCCCTTCCGTAACGGTGGACGATGTGTCAGTCATCCTCAGGCGTCCCAAGCCCCAGCTTGAACACCAATCCTCCGTTCAATGACAATCAGCTCCGTACCCCTCTATCCCATCCTTGCCCACACAACCAAGACCTTAGCCGCGTCCTTCTCCGGATCTCGCTCAACCAAGAATCGGCTGTGCGTGATTATCACGATCCAGCCGGCCAATCGCGACATAACGCCGCACCACCTGACTACAGCCGCCTGGCCCGCCTCATCCAGACTGTCAAACACTTTGTCGACGAGCAAGTAGTGCGCGCGGTGCGCACTCCTAGCCCACGCTAGCTGCAGCAGTGCGAAGAAGAGCGCTAGGTCGACGCGCTTGTGCTCGCCGCCCGAACGCTTGCCGTAGGCGAGCGAGTATAAAGACGCCTGCTCGGTTTCGACCAGGCACGTGTACGTGGCTACGTCTCGCTGCTTAATCGTGGTCTGCTGCCGCAGGGTTTCGCACACCTTTGAGCCTGGATGGCATGCATGAGCTGCTCGTTGATCATCATAATGGCGTGGCTAATGGAGAGCTTTTCCATGGTAATGATTCTAGTCGCCTCGTGTTCAGGCTCTGCAGCCGCGACGTGCTGTTACCGATATCTACGCGGAGACTGTTGATGGCTGCCTCTTGGTTGTGCTGAGAGGCGTCCTTTGGAATTCCGAATATGCGTAGGAGGCCCCCAACGGCCATCAACCAGAACCAGGGAAGCTTCGCGGCGTGTAGGAGCTTGCGCAGGCCTATATGGTGAGTGGCAGTCATAACCTCGAGTCTTTGATTTAGTTGGTGTTGTAGCCGGCCAAGCCATGGCGTCGGCTCGGCATGCTTCTGTTCCTACATCCGAGCATACGAGTGCTCTAGCCGTTGTAAATTCTCCTGCTTAGTATAGATTTGGTCCTATAGCGTTAACATCTCAACGTGGAAGCCCATACTGAACTCAGCGGACTGCGCCATTCTTAGCAAGTCCTGGGCTCCCTCACTCGCGGCCGAGATTTGTTACTCGCGATCCGCTATACCTAAGTCGAACTCGGGATGTTCGTGTCCAAACTGCGTATACTCTTCGTTAGAAGATCCTTATCCATCGATTGGTACTTTGGCAGCAGCGTAGTCTTGAATAGCTGCCTGAGTCGTGCGAGCGTGGGGATGCTCGAGCTATAGCTGCGGCTCGCCATATAGAGAGACGACGATGTAGTTACCGTGGATCCTATGCTTGCGATGGCATGCGATGGTGTATCCGTTGGCGAACTCTAGAATAACGGAGTAGTTCTTGCCTTCATTATCGTTAACGATATCGTTGGCCGCCAGCCCGCTGTGAATGCATCGCCCGAACTGGCACTAAACTATGGCCTCGATGAGCGTGCTCTTTCTAGAGCCATTATTACCGACTAGGAAGGTCAATCTGTGCAGGAGGTCCTATTAGAAGTCAATAGTGATGGTATTCTACACACTAAGGAAGTTGGTGATTGTAAGCGTATGCGGCTCGGCGATGAAGATATAGGTAGAAGGCCCTGCTGGCTTGGTGATAGTTTTTGTGCTAATAGCTTGAGATGACCTAATCGAGGAAGTCTTGGTGGTTAACCTCAACCTCGCTATTCTGGTCCACGATCTCACGGGAGACTTGGATCATTCGCTAGCCAACCCGCACTAACTCGTCTCGTTGTTAGAGGAGAGACTAGTCTAGCTCCAGCGACTCGACATGCGGGTTGATGAGCATTTCGTGCTCGAGCGCCCGTATCGTCGCCGCAGTCGTTTAGACTCTTTCTTCTTCTCGCTGTGCTGTGCAGCGTTACGTCAGCCGCGATTGCTGCTCGGAACGCCCAGATCGCCACACTTCTCGGCTTCGTAAGCAGCGCCGGGCAATCAGCGGCAACGATGCAACTTGTAGTTGGGAGCAGCGAGACCATTACTACAGGCAGCCCTGATACGGAGCAACTTGTAGCAGAGAAGCTCCTCCTGGCGAAAACAATTCAGGTTGAGCGGCAAACGGCAGGACAACTGAGCCGACCGACGCCAGTTCGTGTGCGTCGTGGCTACGGGAGGGAGGAGGATTAGCTAGCGCTGCGCCAGGCCGGGAGATCAGGACGTCTTCGTCCCATGACCTTGCCGGGACCATCTTTTGAGCCAGGGTCCAGTGACGGTCAGAGAACGCAAGGTGAGTGCCTCGTTTGCGACCCCTACAGCTTGTACGTGCAGCTATTGCGGTGCAGGTCGCTGGACGGCATCATGCCCCTGTCCGAGGCGCGGGATCGGGACTTCGTGGGCAACATGGTGCCTGAGATGGCGCAGGCGGAACAGAGGCTGCAGCAGTTGAGCGAGGAGACGATTCGGAAGAAGATTGAAAAGAGGGGAAATAAACAAAATAATAAACATGCAGGTTGCTTCCAGAAGTGAAAGCACTTTTGATCAAGTTTGATGAAGCAAGATGTTAATGTGATGTCTAGCGTTTCAGAAAGAAGAGGCGGACGTGATTCGGGGGCCATGTCTCGCGGATTTGACACGTCGTCACACGCTCTTTGTGCCCTACTTACCTCGGGCACTCAGACCCACTCACTCAGCGAGCAGACGCGCAGCTTGTAAAGGGGGTTGGTTGTTCCTTTGGAGCCATGACAAGGCAGTCCGTACGCGAGACTTGCGCACTTAAAGCTATGAAGTGAGGGGGGTGTTCTCGAGAGTCTGTTCAGGCGAACGGCCGTCAAGTTCAGTGCGATTGCAATTACTGAGAAGCCTCCAGGCTCTCAAGAAATTTTGCGCTGCCCGCGCATCCAATTTCGGGTACTTGGACAATGAGTAGCTTTGGATCCGAGGTGACTGGAGCTGCCGGGAGCCGGGCCAAGTAGTCGGCGGTTTGTTTCGCGACGCGGTGCCTCTCGAGGGCAGACATTTCCGCCAGACCGTACTCAACGGCTGGCCGCGAAGCCGTTGGATCACCATGAGGTATCGCCCATCCTCGCTCCACTCCTCCAGGATAGCTGGGACCGGAACTGTAGTGTTCGCTTTCGGGAACCTGGTGTTTCTGGCCTCGAAGCTTGGAGGGCTTGCGGACCGCTCTTTGATAGTCAGCTTTGAGCCTACCGACCAGGCTCCCCGATCGCCAACGCCGTAAAAGAGCTTGACGTGACTGTGGTATCGACACCCGTCTTGACGCTGGACAGACCAGCTGCATGCAGTACAAGGTCTTTCGGTCGCCAGGCTATAAACTTGATGAGAATTAAAGTGAGGCATTCGCCGACTCTCACTCAAGGCAGCGCTTCTGAGACCCACGTACCCCCAGGCCGGCTTCACACTTCACATAGCTTGGGGGAGCCATCATCTCTCATGTCAAGCAGGATAGCCAGCCGAGCAATGCCAAGTAACAGAGGGCTACTCCAAGCACTTCCATTACAGATCCAGAGGCTGCGAAAAGAGAAAAGGCAAGTAGTGGTGTTTCCGTTTTCTGCGTGGGACTGGAGGGGTAGGCAGATGTTGAGAGTCAATGCGACACATGGGCAGTATTACCATGAAATCGGAATACAAATCAGTCAATTCGAGTCTAGGAAACATGTATAATGTGCCTCCCGGAGGAGTGGTCCATCAATTGTCTCGCGCATGACCTTGGTCTTGAGATCCTAGCTTGAGCACTCAGCTTAGGCGACCTTGTTGGGGTTGTGGTAGTTGACGCTGTCGTTCCAGCTGCAAAGAAGTTAGCATTGTCCATATTCCCAAGAGCCGAGACGTTGTGTCCGCTGGTGACGCGCGTTCTCGGCGAGGAAAACATCCAGACTTACAAAAGGGTCTGGAATGATGTTAGCAACACGCAATTGAGTCAACCGGGCATGCCGACGTACCTTGTCTCCTTCGCCCCACTGGTAGTTCTTGGAGCGGATGTTCTGGTACGCGTACTCGGTGCGCTCCTCCAGAGGAGGCAAGTGGTTCCAGTGCTCCCAGTGCTCGTTCCACAGCCAGTAGGCGTTGGCACTGGCGGCGATGAGGCAGGGAGTGACGCCGCTGCAATCTGTTAGCAATTTGCCCTCCTTTGCGACCATCTGCGCGTCTTCGTCCGCGTTCTTCCGTATCCCCGAAATCGACGCTCGGCTCGCAAATTCACTCAACCACGGCGGGAGGACGTACTAGAGAGAGATCTTCTTCCACAGTTCTACGACACGGTCAGCAAATACCCGTTCCCATCGCCCCAATTGGGGACTCGGACGCAAACTCACCAGTGGTGCTCTTGGCGTGCTCCTTGATGTGCTGGCGCTCCTTGACGAAGGCGTTCTCGGTGGCGGTGCTGGCCAGGCGGCGCTGGGCGGGAGCGCGCAGCTGCGCAACGAAGCGCGGGGCGGTGCGGGCGAGCTGTCGGACGGCGGACATCGTGGGCGAAGGGCTTTTGGATCGTTGGACAGGTTGATGGATAGGTGACAGGTTTGGGGAGATCAGGTCATGCCTCGCCTCGTCTGAGCTCGGCTAGAGCCGCCAATCAGTGCTGCCTCAATTGTCAGGTACCAAATTTGCTGCCCTGTGACCGCATCGCACGTGACCTGCGGGATCGCTGTGAGTGACCTCATTTTCTCAAACGCGACTCATCCAGGATACCCTAGACTACTTTGATACCAGGTGGATCGAGACAGGATGAGAGCGTTCGGGGCTTCCCGCAGCTCATTTCATAGGGTACAGAACTTTTGTTCCTCTTTATCCTGCCCCCTGGGTGTGACAGGAACGCGCCCGCTCGTTAACAAGCACCAATTGTAAATCTGCCAACACACGCATTCGAAACCTGACGCGGATTGTATTGTCAGCCCTCCCTTCGAAATTGCTCCACAGACTCTGGTCTCTCTCAGCTATATGATATCTTGGTCATCGGCGATTTAGGCTAAAATCAAGTTGCTTGGCTCAGGACTGGACCTTAATGCACGGATAGCAAGAATCCTTTTGAAGTAACTAAGGTTGAAGTAGAGCCCAGTTTAACGCATGCAATTGGTAAGATTGATCAACTCGCCATGCACAGGTGAACATCTTGGCTCGATAAAGCGCTAGCTACGAAGATCTAATGAAGCTACTAGTCGATGGGAATTCCCTCACTCAACGAGACCTTTTACAACAAGGGATTTAGGACTGCCATTGAAGCGATTGTCCGTACTAGCTGCCGGGCGTTTCATGGAGGTCGACAACCTTGGATTCATTCACTCTCGCACCACGATACCGGTTCTTACAATATTGAACACCTACGAGAAGGAGGGATGCCAGTACGCTGTCATGGAGTTCCTTGAGGGCGAGAAGTTGGAGAGCGTCTGACCAAAGCTTTCCGTTGAGGATCGCGAATCCATCTGTTCCGGGTTGCACGAATACCTCAGTCAAATGCGCAATATTCCGGCACCGAATACCTTGATAGGATCCGTTTCGGGTGGTCCAGCTATTGACAGACGGTTTTTGGGGGCAGTGAAGTGAGGGTCGTTCGCCTGCGAGGAGGAATCCGGAGCATTGGGACTTTTGCAAGCCTCTCCCGTTCTTAGCAGGGACTGACGAGCACTACCAGTTCAGCAAGAAGGCGTTTGGCAAACGTATCTAGCGAGCTTTATATAGACACATGGTTCACCCGAGAGGTCAAGCATGGCGGGTGGTAGGAGAACATGGACGTTTATCGGTGCCCATCAGTGTCTGTGTGGTCTCTAGGGATACCCTATCTTCCGCCGGCATGCGTTCGCTTCAGGTGTCCCAGTCCAAATGAGGGGCGGGAAGAGAGGCCGAGACAGTGGTGGGCTGTTGGTTTCATCTGGATGCCAACAGCAGAACTCCAAGCGTCCAGAGCCAATGCTGACGCTCGAATCCGCCCTTGGCAAACAGAAAGGTGAGACTACACGCCAAAGCCTCACTCAAGGTGACAAATGACCGAGTTGATGGCTTGATGGCAAGATGATCATATGGGGAACGCCCGTTTTCCCATTCGCAGTTCAACAGCCTCAAGGGAATAGATTCGAGTTCCTACCGTCTCGGCGGTATCTTTACTGCGAGGAACAATGGGCGACGGCATTGCCTGTTAAAGTCTTCTCACATACCAAAGCGACAACGTAAACGCACGGTAGAATGCTGAGGCTGCTTCTTTTAATCCTTGGATTAGCAGCAGTCCTGACATCAACATCCTCAAAAGCTAGACTCTTAGGTGCTGTCCCTAGCCTAGATTACCTGTCTGCTGTCGACAAGTATAGCCAACGACTTTACTGAAACCTCACCACCTTCACTTGTCTGCCGATTCATTCTCCTCACTACCCGTGCTACCCATGCCAGGCGGAAGATACGGCCGCAACAGACTCGGGGAAATTTCCTCCGTGCAACAGCAGCTGTGGTTGGACACCCGTTCCCACGGTGTCAAAAGGTCCGTGTCTTCGGGTGAATAATGCCCAAACAACAACTCGAGCAGGTCCTCCCTGCGACCCATCGTAGCCTTGCAGATGGCTTCCCGGACATGGTCTTGCTTCGCTCTGCTTGAGACGGCGTTAACGCTTAGGAAAAGCGCCACCATCTCTTTGAGACCGTTCGCTGCTGCGAGCTCCAGGGGTGAACGGTTGTCCCAGTATACGTCTGAGAAAGGATCTGCACCGTACTTGAGGAGCAGCTTAACAGTTGTGTCATCACCAGTGTCAAACGAATGGTCCAACGCTCTGGCGAGTGGCGTTTGATCCGTCTCGTCGTCGTTCGGAGAGACGTTTCTCGCCAGTAGCAACTCCACCGCTGCCAAGTGGCTGTGTTATACTGCCCAGCTGATGGCGCTCTGCTGCTCCTCATCTCGAACATCAGGGTTTGCGCCTCTCTCCAACAAAAGAGACAAGACCCCCGCGTGCCCATCGGCAGCGGCGTGTAGTAGCGGCGACTACCCATCATTGTCCTGAGTGTCTGGGTCTGCTCCTCCCTCTAGTAGAAGAGACACAACCGCCTCATGCCCTCTCATAGCTGCAGACATTAACGGTGTCCACTCTGCCTCGTCTTGAGAGTGGACATCAGCTCCCCTGTCCAAGAGCAGAGAAGCAGCTGTCGCGTGTCCTTCTTCAGCCACATAGGAGAGAGGTGTGCGCCCTTCCTCGTCTCTGGAGTCTATCTCGACGTCCTTCTCAAGTAGAAGCCTGGCCACGTCGGCATGCCCTGCTTTCGCAGCCCAAACGAGGGGCGTTTGTTGAGACTCGTCTTTGAGGCCTGGGTTGGCACCCTGCTCTAGAAGCAGCTCGACCTCCGTAGCGTTCCCTTCTTCTACAGGCCACTTGAGACGGTCTTCATCGGATCAATCATGGTGTTCCCAGTGGCTGCGGCAGCGGGGAAGGTTAGGCTGTTGGGGATGAGAGACGGGGTAGCGGCCCATGAAGACACCTCCCAATTGGTCGTACCAACCAGATGGAACGCCGTCCTATTGATCCATGTATGGGCACTCCATGGGGCCATGATTTACATGGCGCTAACATGTTACTGTCAGCAGGGTCGTTTCCTGCCACCCTGGTAGTTTACAGTGACCGTTTCCTGCCACCCCGGTAACTTACAGCGAGAAATACAGACACTGTATTCTGATGCGCTGCTTGTCCCTGTTATATAACGTAGGCGCAATGCTTTACTCGCTGGCTTTAAGGTCGTTCGCACTCGAGCATTTAACTCCTATTATTTTCTCGATATTCTTAATTATTTCACTGTTAATTATAATAGTATAGCTTCTTAAATATTAAAAGGAAGATAGTAAATCTTATTTAAATTTTATAGTAGAGCTATTAGAACTAGCTTTTTATTATACTTAAAAACTTAACTATAATAACTTAGTAATAATTAGGAGGATATTTACTTTAGTAGCTAAAGTACTAAGCTAATTTTATAATATAATTTACTAAGGAATTATTACTTTTTTATACTAATAATTTAAACTTATATTATATAAATAAGTAATTATAGTATAATACTAAATATTAATACTAAAAGTATAAATAAGTTATTATTTAGTATTAAAAGATTTAGAATATAATATTATCTTTTTAAGTTAGGTTTTAAAGCTTAAGGAATAGTTATAAGTAGCTAAATCTAAAAAGAATAGCTTTAAGACTTATTATAATAGTATTATTATACTAATTCTAATAGGAAGTTATTAGCTTAATATAGTAAAAAATTTAAATAGAGATAATTAAGTTAGTAAGAAAGGTATTAAATAAAAGATTTATATAAACCTTAAGATAAAATTTATTTATAAAATATTAATATAATAGTATAAATAAAAAATAAATTTACTTAAAGTTTTAATCTTTTTACTTAATTAATAAAGAAATAAATAATTTATAAATAATTTTAATATTAGATTAATTATAATTTTTTCTATCTTTTTCTTTTTAAAATTTTAATATATTTAAGCTTTTAGCTTTAATATTTTTTTTATAATAATTATAATATAAATAAAATATCTAAAACTCTTTATATATATAGTATATTATTATTAAAGTTTTAGTATTATTAATGTATTTAAGCTTAAAATATAAGAAAATAATATATTATAATAAGATATTTTAATATTTAAATTCTTAATACTTAATAACTTAAGTATATATTATATTCTTTAGTTTAAAATATACTTTTTAGCATTCTTCTTTTTATTTTATAAAATAGTAAAATTAATAAGTATTATAATTATTAAGTTCTTTATTAAAGTTTTAATATTTTAAAATATAATAAGCTTATAAAAATATTTAGATAGGAAATAATTAATAAAATAATTAGCTTAAATTTACTTTTAAAATATAAAAATTAATATAAAAACTATTAAATTACTTTATTTACTTTTAAAGCTTTAATATTTATTTTATTAATCTTTTTATAATATTAATAATTTATACTTCTTAAATCTTTATATAATATATATAATAAGTAAGTAAGATAAATAAGTAAGCATAATAAAAATCTCTTAACCTATATTATTTCTATTTAATTAATTAATTCTTAACTATATACTATATTAGACTTAAATATTAAGGCTAGAATCCTTCTTACCCTTTAGGCCCTTTAAAATAACCTAAAATTAAAGCTCTAATATACTATAGAGATCTATAAAGTTAGTTATATAATACTATAGCGCTAGTAGAAGAGTATTCTTTCTATATATAATATTATTCTAAAATTACGCTAACTATCTAATCTAGAGGAATAGATTATTATTTAGTTTATTCTTAACCTAGATTCGTAAGGATTTCTTCTATAACTATATAGTATTAAAGAAATAGCTAACTAATTGCTTACTAACTATAATATATTACCTATTAGTAAGCGCTAGGCTTTAAACTTTATTAGGTAATACTAAGAGCTTAAGATATATTTTTTTCGTAAATATAACTATCAAAGGGCTAAATATAAAGATCTAACTATTATTTATAATTAGTTCTAGCTTATAAAGAATATAATTATAAAATATAATATTAATCTAGTTAATATTTATAACTTTAATAAGACTAGCTTTATAATAAGTATTATTATAAGTAGAATAGTTATTATAAGTATAAATAGGTATAGAAACTTAAAATTAGTATAGCCTAAAAACTAAGAATAGATTATAGTTATTTAGGTAATTAATATAAAAGGCTAGGTAATCTAGCTATTTATTATAGTTATAGGCTAATATTACCTTACTAGCTAGTACTAGAAAAGTAACCTCCTAGGTAATTAGGCTATTACTATAACTTAAAATAGCTAAACTAATAATAAGATAGATCTTAAGTAGCTTAAATACTTTAATTAGTATATAAAGAATCGATTAACTAATTACTATTATCTTCTAATCCTTAATAGGTATAAAAGTTACTATTCTATTAACTTTAAGAAATATTATAAAGAGAATAATATTATTATACTTTATATACTACCTTATTTATTTTATTTACTCTAGCCTCTTAATATTAGGTACTTTAGGCTACTTAAAATAGCCTATAGTTAAGAAATTAAGTAATTAATTAGATACTTTATAACCTATATTTTAAAGACTGAGTTCTTCCTAGCCTTCTATATTACTTATATAGCTATTATAATAAGAAGTAATATTAAGGGAGGTTTTTAAAAGGCTAGACTTATTCCCTTAAACCTAGAAAATATTATATTAAAGCTTAATATATAGCTATAGACTCTAATACTAGCTATAGAGAAGGTTAGCTTTCCTAACCCTTAAGTCTTAAAGACCCTAAAGACTATACTTAAGGCTAGCTCTTAGTCTAAATACCTTAAAAGATAAATAAGAAAGCATTAAAGTAACTCTCTAGTATTAATTCTTAAGGCGCTTAAGTTACTTTTAAAGGGAATAAAAGTAATAATACATTAGAATACCCTATTAAAAGCTAAGGTCTAGATCCTTTAATAGGTAAATAAGACTCTTAGTAAGTAGTATAGAGCGAAAAGAACCTACCTATATAAAGGAGGGAAGATAACTATAGATAAGGAGAGGAATAAGATAGATTAAAGAGATATTAATATATAGATAGTAGCTAAATTATTAAGAAGTAATAGTTAATAAAGGTTAGTAATACTAAGGGAAAGGTACTATAGAACTTATAGAAAGGTAGGTTATAATATAAGGATCTATTAGATTATAATTAAGACTTTTAAGGAAGAGTATAGTAATTAGTTTTAATTAATTAATAATATTATTATAGTTTTATTAAGGTTTAAATCTTAGAGGTTAGAATTTTTATTATACTTACTTATTTATCCTACTTACTTATTATATATATTATATTATATTTCTTAAAATTAAATAATTTTTTTTTCTTACTTAATAATATTATAATTAATAAAGAGATTAAGGTAAGGTTATCTTATTATTATAGTTAATACTCTAATATATATATATAGCTTATATAATAAATAAGTATATATAATAAAAATCCCTTAATTTATATTATTTCTATTTAATTAATTAATTCTTAACTACTTAGTATATTTTAGTTTAATAATAAGGCTAGAATTCTTTTTACTCTTTATACTCTTTAAAATAAGTTAAAACTAAAGCTTTAATATACTATAAAGATATATAATATTAATTATATAAAATTATAGTATTAGTAGTAAAGTATTTAATCCTAACTTAATTAGATCCTTAAATTATATAAGCTCTTAAACCTAAAGGAAGAGATTCTTATTTACTTTATTCTTAACTTAGATTTATAAGGATTTTCCCTCTAGCTTTATAGTATAAAGAAAATAGCTAATTAATTACTTACTAACTATAATATACTATTAGTTAGTATATATTAAGCTTTAAACTTTATTAAGTAATACCTAAACCTTAAAATATACTTTTTTTAGAAATATAATTATTAAAAAGCTAAATATAAAGATCTAATTATTATCTTTAATTAGTTTTAGCTTATAGTAAATATAATTATAAAGTATAATATTTAACTAGATAATCTATATAACTTTAATAAAATTAGCTTTCTTATAAAGATAATTATAAATAGAATAATTATTATAAATTTAGAAAGGTATTTAAAGCTAAAATTAGTATAGCTTAAAAACTAAGAATAGATTATAATTATTTAAGTAATTAATATAAAAGGCTAAGTAATCTAGCTATTTATTATTAGTATAGGCTAATATTACCTTACTAATTAATACTAAGTATTATATACTAAAGTATTATTAGTACTAAAACGCTAGAAGTAAAGTAGTAAAAGTACTATAGTTTTAGAATAATTATACTAATTAAATACTATTAATATATTACCTTACTCTAGATAACTAAATAGCTAAGCTAAGGTATAGAAGGCTAAGGACTAAGATAGTAAGAGCTATTATAATAGAATAAAGATAAAAGGAACTTATATAACTAAGAAGAATAGAAAGGTTAGAGATTAATTTTTATTTTAATATTATTATACCTTTCCTACTATACTCTTATAGTAATCTAGTAGTCTATCTTACTTCTTTACTCTTTATTATAAATATTATTCTTAATAAGTTAATCTTTCTAAATCTATAAGTATAATAAATTATTAAGAAAGATAACTACTACTAATAACCCTCCTAGTATATTACTTACCTCTTTAAGTTTATAACTAATAAGTAGTAAAGATTTTATAATATTAGAAACTTAAGATAAATAACCTAAGAGTTAGATATTATTATTAAACCTCTCTTTTTACTATAATCTTAACCCTCTCTCTAAACCTATTAATATTCTTATAGAAAAGGTAGAGCTAAACCTTTATATTAAAACCTTATAAACCTTATAGTAAATTAGCTATAAGAAATACTAACTTAAGCTAACTATTACTAGGATTACTCTTAACTTTAACCCTAATAGTAAGCTATAATCTATAAAGTAAACTTACTATACTTATAATATAAATATATAGTAAAGCCCTAACTATAATATTAGTAAGCTTATCTTAAAAACTCTTTATTATAGTAGAAAGTCTTAAACTAAATTAAGGATTTATCTTACTAATCTTAATAGCTAATTCCTTTTATATCCCTTAAGCTTCTATATAAACCTACTAAAGATCCTACTTATTAATAATTATCTTAAAGGATTAATTAAGCTATATTAAACTAGCTTTCTTAATAATAATTAAAAAGGCTAAATTAATAAAATTATATAGAATAATTACCTTACTTAAGTTAAAGGGATTATTAATAATAACCTTACTTAATACTTTAAGATAACTAAGAAGCTAGTATACTATTATATAAAGCTAATCTAGATTATTAAGAACTTCCTTAACTACTATAAAGCTCTTAAAGCTAAGCTCTTAGAATAACTACCTAATTCTTATTAAGTTTACTTAGTAATTTATTAACTTATACCTATACTATAAACCTAGGTAATTAGCTATAAGATTCCTTTAACTTAGTAAAAGTTTATTAGCTTAGTTACCTAAGTAAAGACTATTCTTAGAAAACTTAACCCTAGCTATAATAATATAAACTTAGTACTTACTTTAAGTATTACCTTAAATACTAATCCTACTAATACTCTAGTAATTCTATAGATACCTAGCTAGCCTTATAAAGGCCCTATTATATACTATAAGTATAAAGAAAAGGGTTATATCTTAATAAAATACTTTAAACCTAATTATAAAATATATAAAAGTAACTATTATACTATAAATTAGTATTAAGCTAGCTATAACCTTACTATACTTATAATAGCTCCTAATAATATCTAATTTACTAATGTAAGAACCTAATAGAGGCTTAACTAAACCTTATCCTTATTAATATATTAAACTATTAGAACCTAATTATATATAAAAGGCTAGTAGAAAAGATTAGAAAGAGATACTTTAGCTAATATAAAAGCTAATATAAGCTTTATTTACCCTTACTACTTAACTATTACTAAATAGAAGGATATTAAACTTAGTAAGATTTAAATTAAAAGAGTTAATAATAAAGTCCTTAAGAACTAAGAAACCTTCTAATAACTAGTAATAGTCTATAATAGTATAAAGAAAAGGTAAGAATATATAAAGTTTACTTCTATATTATTATAATCTACTAATATATAGCTATCCTTAGAGATTCTTAGTTTTATAATATAAAACCCTAAGTCCTTAAGTAGAAAATAAAGACTTAGAAGTATAATATATTATAAAGTAATATTAAGATTATTATAAGGAAAAAAGAGATATATAGAGCTATTAAAGAATATATTACTATCCTTATAATTACTAGTAATTTATTAGATATACTTACCCTTATAATACTAAAAAAGACTATAAAGGAATTATTATAACCTAGTAATAAGAAGATAGTAAATACTTACCTAAAGCTTTACTTAGAATTTAAAGATATCTTTAAAATAGAAAAAGTAAATCCCTTAATACTTAAAGGATAAATATATACTATTAATATAGAGAAAAGCTAAATACTACTATAAGAACCTATCTATAGTCTTACTATAAAGGAGCTAGAAGTCCTTTAGGCTTACCTTACTAATATACTAGTAAAGGGTTAGATTTAATAATTTATTAGCCTAGCTAAAGCCCTAATTTTATTTATCCCTAAGAAAAAAGGTAAGCTATACCTTTATATTAACTATTATAGTCTTAATAAGATTATTAAGAAAGATAAGGCTCCCTTACCTTTAATTTATAAGATCCTAGATTAGCTTAGTAAGGTATAGATCTTTATAAAGCTAGACTTAAAGAATATATATTACTAGCTATATATCTATAAGGAAGATAAGTAAAAGATAGCTTTTTACTATTACTATAGTTACTTTAAATACTTAGTTATACTCTTTAGATTAATTAATACTCTAGTAATATTCTAAGAATATATTAATAATATCCTTATAAAGCTTATAGATATAATCTATATTATCTATCTAAATAATATCCTAATATATAAGAATAATCCTAGTAAGTACTTATAGTATATTTATAATATTCTTACCTAGCTATAAGCTACTAGCTTATATACTAACCCTAAGAAGTATAAATTTAACCTTAAGTATATAAACTTCCTAGGGTTTATAATAAGTACTAAAGGAATTTATATAGAACTAGAATATATTAAGAGTATTATAAAGTAGCTACTACCTAGCTATATAAAGAATATCTAGATCTTCTTAGGATTTATAGGCTTTTATTAATATTTTATTAAGAATTATAGTAAAATTATAGCCCTTCTTATAAACTTACTATATAGTAATAATAAAAAAACCTTTTAGCTAAATTACTATAAGTTTAATATATTTAAGTAGCTAAAGCTAGTATTCTTAGAAGAATTTATTCTTACTTACTTTAACCCTAAGTTACCCCTAAAGATTAAGATAAATATATTAAGATATACTATTAATATAATCCTATTATAGCTATAGTAAGGCTACTAGTATCTAGTAGTATATATATTATATAAGCTAATAGAAGTAGAATTATAATATTTAACCCTTAATTCTAAGCTTCTAGCTATTAAAGAAACTTTCTATACTTAAAGGTACTATTTAGCCTATATAGATATTAAAATTAAGGTTCTAATAGACTATTTAAACTATTAATACCTTATAATAAAGCTAAAGCTATTATCTAAGTAAGTAGCTATACTTAATAATCTTTACTTTTTTAACTTTAAGATTATTTATTAACCTAGAATAAAGAACTTAGTAGATAATCTATTAAGGTAACCTAATTACTTTAATAAGAAAGTAATAGATAGAGCTTAGATAGTTACTTTACTATTATTTCTTAGTAGATTTAAAGCTAAAGAGTAGAATAGTAATAATAAGATAGCTTCTAAAGTAAGCCCTAACTATAAAATACTAAATACTAGCTTTAATTTAGATACTAGAAGGTAGCTTAATAGTAGTAAGGTAGCTCTTAAAGTAAGCCCTAACTATAGGATACTAGCTAATTAAATAAATAATCCTCTTAAAAGAGATAACTCTACCTATAGCCTTATATTAATATATATAATAGTAACCTTATAGAATTCTAATAGTAGTCTTATAGTAAGGTTAATAAGCCTTTACCTTAAAAGAGTTAATAAGCTAGGAATAGAGATTTCCTTAGCTATAGCTATTTAAAATACTTAAGAAGTAAATTCCTTTTATTAAAAGAAGTTATAGATAGTTTACTATAAAACTATAGTAAAAAAGCTTATAAAGAAGTAAAAAGCTTAATAATCTATTAGTATAAATAGCTTACTTTATTATAGCTAAAAGATTTATATTCCCCTTAGTATATATATAGAATTATTAATACTAATATATAATAATCCTACTATAGGATACTAAGGAATTAGTAAGAGTTTTAGAAGGCTATAAGTATAGTATTACTAACCCTTTATAAAGAAAGAAATAAAGAAATATATTTAGATTTATATAACTTACTAGTAAACTAAGCCTTAGCTATATTAATCTTATAGCTATCTTACTTTACTCTTAATACTAACTTAATCTTAGGAAGATCTCTATAGACTTTATTACTAACTTACCCCTTATTATATAAGAAAAGGGCTATACTTTTAATAGTATCTTAGTTATTATTAATTAATTTATAAAGTACTTCTTATTTATACTAACTTTAAAGTAACTTATTACTAAAGAACTAATACCTTTATTCCTTAAAAGAGTTTTCTAAGATTATAGGTTACTTAAAGAGATTATTACTAATTATAGCTCTCTCTTTATATCTAAATACTAAAGAATATTTTATAACCTATTAATAATTAAGTAATTACTTAGTACTACCTTCTACCCTTAAATAGATAGTTAGATAGAAAGGCTTAACTAAACCCTTAAGTATTATATATAATACTTTTATAACTAGGAATAAACTAATTAGATTAATATCCTCCTACTAGCTTAGTATACCTATAATATAAGTAAGTACTTATCTATTAATAAGAGTTTAGTAAAATACTTATAAAGCTTTACCTCTTAAGGACTAGATTATATAGAAGAACCCTTACTAATTATTAATACCTTAGCTAAGTTATAAAGTATCTTACTTTATTAGTATTTTAAAGTAATATAGAAGCTACTTAATAGTATTTATAAATATTAAGCTACTTAGTATAACTATAAGAAAGAATTAATATTATTTAATATAGAAAACTTAGTCTTACTATTTATAAAGAATATTAAGATTTAGTAACTTAGTAAGAAGTTAGTAAATAAGTATATAGGACCCTACTAGATAACTAGATATATTAGAGATTATTATCTTACCTATAAGCTTAAGCTTTTATTTTAATTATAAGTATATAATATTTTTTATATCTTAAACCTAAAGAAATAAAGAGATAATAAACTAAAAGTAATATAGTAGTAAGATAACCCCTTTATTACTAATAATATTTATATTATTAAATATATTATTATATATAAAGGTTCTAAAAGTAACTAATAATATCTTATTAAGTAGGAAAGCTATAATAATATTAAGAATTTATAGGTTAGCTATAAAAACTTTATAAATAAGAACTTTATTATAAACTATAAGTATTATTTATTTAATTATATACTACTTTAGCTACTAGCTATCTAATCCTTCTTTGCTAAGATTAGTCTAGGGTAGGAGGGAAAACCTAATTAATAAGCTATAGGATAAAAACCCCTTACTACCTTTACCTAAGGGGAAAGTAAGTTAGGTTTAGTATATATATATAGTAGTATAAGTTATAGGTAGGTTTACTTTACTATAAAAGCTAGTTATATATCTATATTTAAAATTTCCTTATAGAGCTTAGCTTAAATAGTATTATAAGATATCTTTAATCCTAAGGTAAGTCTAAGTTATCTTTACTATCCTTAATCCTTATCTTTCTAATTATCCTCCTTATTTAGTAGTATACTTTCTCTTACTCTTATAAGTAATTACTCTCTTAATTAGTCTATTAGACTAATTACTACTAGAGCTAGTAGGGCTAGTATATTTATCCTAGCCTAAGGCTGCTTTAGAAGCTACCTAAGTCCCCTATAGGTAGGGTAAATTAGTATAGTTAATATTATTAGTACTAGTATATCTTATAATAAGTATATTATATACTTATACTACTTATCTAGAATATTAAACTATATAGGTCTCTTTAAGTAGATATCCCTTACTTACTACTATTCCTTTTGTATAATATAGTATATATAGGACTATACTAGGTATAACTTATTATAGTTATAGTATACTAAGGGGATCTTACTAATAAAGATAGGGTAAACTATATCCCTTATATAATAAGCTTCTCTATAGTAGCTATACCTAGCCTACTCTTAGTAGTATTATATAATATATCTAAAGTAAAAGTACTTAAAGTACTACCTAGGTTAAATACTCTCTAAATAGGGTTTAGTCTAATAAACTTTTATAGTTATAATTATACCTTAGTTATAGAGCTTATTTATATTAATTAGTTTAGTTAATAATATAATTAGTAACTAGTAAGGCCTAGCTATATAGTAGCTTTATAGCGATTTAATAGTATATACCTTAATACTATTTACTTATTAAATATTTATAGTAATATCCTTAAGTAAGCCTTCTATATAGCTAGTTAAGACTCCTTTAGTAATTACTATAAACTACCTTAAGACTTAATATATACTTAAACTAAAAATAGTAAGGATTTAAGTATTATCCTTTAGAAGATCTATAATAAACCTATAGAAGAAGATTATAATATCCTTACTAAGGAAGTAGTATAAAGCTACTATAGATAAAGGGAAGCTCCTTAGAAAAGTATAATTAATAGCTAATACTATATTAGAAAGTATATAGTTTCTAATATTAAGGGCTATACTTAGTAATCTAATAATAATCTCCCTACTAAAGTAAGAAAGGATTAGCTTTAAATATAATACTATAAGAAGCTAGGGTACCCTCTTATTATAAGTAACTTAGGCCTACATTAAGGTCTTATTAAGTAAGCTCTTTAGGGTAGTTAATACTACTCTTTTAATAGTAATTATAATTATTTCTATAAAGAGTAGTAAGATTAGAATCTTACTATTTACACTTTAGGTATAGCTTATAGTAGTATTAGCTAGGACTACTACTACTCCCTAAACTAAAGGGAAAGTAACTTCTAGGATAATTACTTTAAGTTTAAGTTTAGTCTTAACGATAAGGTCTTTAAATTGATTGTAGGTTATTTCTATACTAAGCTTAGCCTACTATAGTAGGTATAGGTTTTATAGTGAAAAATTTTCCTTAAGGGGAGGAGGGGGATAGTCTATAACCTTAATTCTCTCTATTCTACCTAGTATACCTATCGTATGTAATATAGTAATAATATAAGAGCAGAGAAAGGATAAAGAGAGCCTATAAAGAAAGTTATTTATATTAAAATTAATTTTAAGTATATAGCTAAGGTATAGTAAGGGTAACTATAGAATATTTATAGTATATTAATAAACTATAAGTAGTAAATTTATAATAAGGTAGTAAAATAATAGATTTAATATATAAATTAGGTTAATTCTAAAAAATACTTAAAGAGTAAGGAAAGAGTATACTAGCTACCTTTAGCTATACTAAACTAAGTTAAGACTTTAAAAAATAAATAGTAAACCTACTATATACTATTAGTAGCCCTTTAATAATACCTTTATTATTCTTCTTTATTATTATTATTAATTAGGTTAAGAGCTTAAGGGATTAAGTTAGGCTTAATATAAAGTAATAATAAGGCTATACTAAGAACTCTATAACCTAGAGTCTTTATAATATTATAGAGAGTATTAGTAATATCTAGCTATACTTATAGCTAGGTTAGCTTTATAAGCTATAAGTATACTATTACCTTACTAATAGTATAGATAGTAATAATAATAGTATTAATAGTAATAATATAAGCCTAAGTATTTTTATTATTAAACTTTAGGTAGTAGAGTAAGTAGAAAGTAGAAATATAAATAGCTTAAATAGCTTAAACCTTAGTAAATTAGTAATAAAAGTATAAGAGGATTAATAATAACTTATTATAAAGTTAAAGTATTTAGCCTTAGTCTTAGGAAGATTATTATTAGTAAGTACTATAAAAAGTTAGACTAAAACTAATTAGTTAGTATAGATAAGCTAATTTATAGTAAGTTAGCTATACTATAAATATAAGTAAGTAAAGGATAAAGTAACTTACTAATTTATATAGTTTTCTATTCTTAATATACTAAGTATATTTAGATAAGGTAGCTATAATAAGAAGTTAGTAAGTAGCTTATTAATAAAGTTATAGTAAACTTATAACTAAAGATAAGAGTATAGGAAGTTAGGGCCTTTATAATTATATTTCTACCTTTAGTATAGATAGTTTTACTAAAGTATTAATAGGTAGTAGTATTAAGGTAGTAATAGTAGTAGCTAGATTATATAAAGTTAGTAGTAAACTAGGAAAGTTACTAAAAGTATAGAAAACTTATAGAAATATAATAAGAAAAAGAGAAAGAGATAAAAAGAAAGAAAGAAGCTATAGCTTATTAATAAGGATTTTATAGTAAAGCTAGCCTTTAAAGCTAGGTTAGAAAGTTACCTATAAAGATAATAATAATAATAAAGAAAGAAGAAAAGAGTAAGGAAATTAAGGGCTAGTTAAAGCTTTAAATACTTTATAAACCTATAGCTAATTAGCTATTACTAATAATAATTAATATAGCTTTATAATAACCTAATTAATAGCTATTATATTATAATTATTCTAGCCTAATTTAATAATAGAATATAATACTACTATTTATAACTAAATATACCCCTTACTTCTAGCTTAGTTAGAGTAACCTTACTACCTATTTTAGTAATAGCTAAGAACCTAGGAATAATACCCTAATTATTAAATATTATTACTAAAATCTCTATAACTACTTATAGCTAGGTTAGCTCTACCTTACTACTAAATTAAGTAAAGCTACTAAATTAAGAATAAAATATCTTACTAATTAATATTATTATTAAATTCCTTTATAGCTACTTATAGTTAAGTATTTTACCTTTAAAGCCTAATTAAGCTTAGCTAATAGATTAGGACTAAATATATTATAGGTTTATATTAAGTATAATACCTTTATAACTACTTATAGCTAAGTTAATATTACCTTACTACCTAATTAAGTAATTATAATAAACCTTAAGGATAATATAAGGATTATATATTTATTATTAATAATTTACCTATAGCTTTACTTATAGCTACTTTACTAAAAGATTAAAAGCCTAAGGATAAGCTTTTATAAGTAAGGAAGCTTTATTATATACTAAAGTATTATTAGTACTAGAATGCTAGAAGTAGAGTAATAAAGGTACTATCTTAGAGTAATTATACTAATTAAATACTACTAATATATTACCTTACTCTAGATAACTAAATAGCTAAGCTAAAGCCTAGAGGGCTAAGGATTAAGATAGTAAGGGCTATTATAATAGAATAAAGATAAAAGGAGCTTATATAATTAAGAAGAATAGGGAGGTTAGAGATTAATTTATATTATAATATTATTATACCTTTCCTACTATACTCTTATAGCAATCTAGTAGTCTATCTTATCTCTTTACTCCTTACTATAAATATTATTCCTAATACTAAGATAGTAACTTCTTAAGTAATTAGGTTATTATAATAACTTAAAATAGCTTAAAAGGTTAGGATTTTTATTATATATACTTATTTATTATATAAGCTATATATATATATTAACTTTAGCTTTTACTTTTTATATATAAAAAGATTTAATTAGTATTCTTTTATTAAATACTTTTCTTAATACCCTTTTAATATTATACTTAGAGTAAATAAAGTCTAATAGAATAGATTAAACCTAGCTTAAACTAAGTAAAGATAAAACTAAAAAGAGATTAAAAGTAACTTTTATAAGCTATTTAAATTTAATAGTATACTATTCTATTAACTAACTATTAATAAATAGCATAAGAATAATTATTACCCCTATTAATAATAGGTTAGAGAATTTCTAGAGAAAGCTATAAGGAAAGGGATATACTAGCACTAACTCTATACGCTAGTGTGAAGAGTTCTTGAATCAGTATCCTGAGACGAAACTCAAGTGAGGTCTTAGTCACCCTGGGTGGCCGCTTTTATGGCCCTCATCACCCCCCAGCTCAGCTTCGGCTCAGTCTTTCATCAGCCCCCATCAGCCCCTCTCAGCCCTCATCAGCTCTTGCTCACCCCTCTAGCTGAGCAGCCCCATTATTGCTCCTGGCCCCAGTTCTGGGCCCTCGATCCTCAACCCACCCATGCCGCCTTGCCCCTCTGCTCTTCTGGAAGGATCATGGTAACCTCAAATGGGAGGCGCCCCGAGGCCTCCTTTTGGGGTCGGGGTTCCAAATTTTGGCCCGCCCGAGCGCCAGTCCGTGGACAAGCATGTGGCTGAATCCTTTGCTGTCTGGAAGAAGCGGATTCTGGACGCGGTCGCTCCCGGCCCGTCAGACCTCATCCTGTCGCGTTGGTAAGTAAATTGCTCCTTTCACAGGAGTCTTTGTCATCTTTCATATTCGGGCCCTGGCTTCTGCGTGGTAGTTAGACTCGAATGTCTCCCGACGTCGCCGATTCTCTTACTCGTTCGTTCTCAAACCTCTCATGGTATTCACACCTCAAATCTTTCCACAAGACGCAGCACACGCATTACACACTGCCGAGTCTCATCTCTTCTGCCTCTGGCCAACCTTGTCAAATGGGTAGACCTGAGAGTGCGGCTGACGCCCTACGGTTAGGCTTCCAGAGAAGTATCGAGAAAGAGAGCGATATCGTGAACAGCGACCTCGTTCTGAAGAAGCTTCAACCGGCAGTGAAGCGGAACTACGAGAAGATGATGCAAGTCTGGGCTGAGTATGTCGACATTGCCTTTTCCGTCTTTATACATAGAAAACCTGACTCCAATCGCAGATACAACAACCAAAACCCAGGAGCATCGCCGTATGAATTAACGTCCCACAAAGATTTCATCAGGAACTTCGCCTACAGTATTGATGGCGAAGAAGGCATCAATGTCCCCGGTTCGGAAACAGTGCGGAAGCATTGGAACGCTTTCACAGCCGCTTGGCAACGTGAGCATCCTGAGCGACCGGTTCCGCGGGGGATAGCGATGTCCATAACACAGGCATGTACTCGGATACCCTTCATTGCGGGGTTCGAAGTGCTAATTTTGTTCTAGTTCATTAATGGTCCACTAACGGACGAGATGGGAATGCCAAAGACGAAGAGACCTCAAAGGTTTGCCACAAAAAATGTCCTGCTGAACTTCGCAAAGCAGCTATGGGCGGCAGATCGGGTCGAGCCTAGGCGTCCAGCAACTCCTGTCGATGACTGGGGTCTCTTGTTGGGAAATGCATACTCTTCCTCCAGAATTGGCGAGTACATCGAGTCCAGCTGTCGTTCCGGCACCAGTCGAGGACTCTACTTCAAGGTCAGGATAATGTAGTTGATTGAATGAAGGCCATACTAACCGGAGACAGGACCTCACATTCGTTGCCTTCATCAATGAGGCTGGGACGCCAGAATTTGCCATTCGGCTCACTCATGACGCTAAAAACATGACATACACTCTTGACAAGCGGTAAGACCCACGGTTGAGCAACCTATATTTGTTCTAATGTTGCATGCCACAGACCACAGCACGCGTTGTATGAGGGAATAGTGCCTATGCCACTATGCTTCAATCCTATGCCTCCTTTCCTCGCCCGGCTTCTCGCGTATAACGCATTCAGGGATTACAGTACGGTTGAGGACCTCCTTAAGATCGTGCCGACCGAAGGCGAGATGATGGTCATAGAATGGAAAGAAGAGCTCCTCGAGACTCCTTTTTTCAGAAGTCAGTCGAGCGATGGCATCGAAACTGCGGGTGCGTTCAGCCATCGGCAGCGCCTTCTGGGCCTTCGGACTGGATACGCAACACCGCCGAGAAACCATGATATTCGGGCAGAGGGCCTTCAATTGATGAGTGAGTATAAGCCGCCTTCACAAGTCACCCTCGCTAATCTGCGCTCTCCATTAGATCAATTCGAACCAGGGACTTAAAATATTGCTCAGCCCCTTCGATTGACTCGACGGTATGGTACGACCTTACCTTATGTTTTTCAGGCTCATGCATTCAGTCCCCCACTTCCACAATATTAGACACTAGATCACTTCTCAAAAACGAGTAAGGTTCTTTTATCCGAATTCACATCCTGAAGTCTCTAATGCGATGTAGTAGCAACTAGGCGTCGACCATAGATATACTTATCACAATGCGTAGAATAGGCAACGGGCGTCCGACTACCACTCTCATCAACACAACAGCTGCCCTATCCAACTTGATTGTCTCGACAGCTTGCCGACCGAGCCGCCCCCTCTTTATCTCAATCTTGAAGGAGATAACCTTTCTCAGCACGGAAGTATCTCTATTCTTCAGCTCCATGTTTTACCAACCAGCTACACATACCTAGTGGATATTCATGCTCTCCATCAAGCGTGCTTCTCTATAAGTGATGTAGATAGCCGTACTATGAAAGATATCTTAAAGTCAGAAGCCATTCCAAAAGTGTTTTTTAACGTTCAGAATGACTCGGATGCACTCTACAGCCACTTCCAAATCCGCCTTAGCGGTATACAAGATCTTCAGCTCATAGAGCTTATAACACGTTCATTCTCTAGGCAGTATATTAATAGACTATCAAAATGCATTAAAAGAGATGCTCCTCTTTCACTCAACCAGCGGTGTATCTGGTAGGATGTCAAGCAGAAAGGCATACGGCTTTTCACCCCCGAACATAGTAGAAGCTATTAGGTCTACAACATACGCCCATTGTCAAACGACATCATGCTTTACTATGCTCAAGACGTACAGTATCTTCCTCACTTATAGAAACACTATAACAACAAACTCACACCAGCATAGAGGCAGCAAGTTGCTCAATCTTCAAAGAAGAAGGTGGCGCTATCTCAGACCACCGATTTCAATAGAAAAGGACATTACATAGCCCTAGCCCCGTCTGGATGGACATAGAAAAAGAGGATATTATAAGAAAGGCAAGAACGGGGGGGAGGGGGTTCAATTCTAACTGACTTAGTACCGCAAGCATATTCATATGCAATATAAGTAGTCAATTTCGGCTCTACAACACCGGGGTTCACGGCTTAAAGATGAGCGTGCAATGCTTCTATCATCACAGATCGAATCGAATGAGGCTCGGAAACTATCCAGGCTGTTTCCAATAGGATTGTCCTAAATCACGTTTGACCGAATTTGATTCGTCATGGTGTGTTCGCCTGCCCAGCTGATGTTGTTGTGAGGCCAACGATGTGTATTGGTTGAGTTGACTAGGCTAGCCAGGCGAGGCTATTCCGGGCCAACGCGAGACGCTGGCCATCCGCCGAGAAGGCCACTGACTCCACCGGATTGCCATGGCCCTCGAGCGTCTGCACGCACGCGTCCGTTGCCACATCCCACACCTTGACTGTCTTATAATACGAGATTTCACCCGATGACGTACGATCCGACACGGCCGCTTATTCTAGAGACATCGTCGATAGAAAACTATGCAATAAGAGCGACGATTTCCGATCGACCCTCTCGGAAGAAATGACCGATTAATGCAAAGGCCAGTTCCTCTGGCTGAGGATGCAGGAGGAATCTTTGAGGAGAGGGATGAACAAGAAACAGCTTAAGCACGCCATCAAAGAAACTCTGGCTGGGCTAGACCGACTATCCGACCGAAGCTGGCAGAGAATCACCTAGTCCCGGGAGTGGGAGAGGCAATGTATCTACGCCCTATTACGCTGGGCGGCATTCGTACTACGGCCCCTGATAGTCTGCGAGGTCACTGAAGCTATCCTTATCGATGAATCTGAAGACCTGCCGATCGAAGATCTCCCCGATGCTGTGGATGATGACTATATCGATAGCGAAATAGTCGATCTTTGTGGCCCTCTCTTGGAGGTTAGGAGCCAGCACTTGGATACCTCCGCTGGCCTACGAATAGTGTACCTAACATACTTTTCCGTTAGGTAGTACCTGCTCTGTAATCTCCCTATACCTGGCTGGATCCGGGAGAACGAGCGCTTGCGGGATGAATACCAAAATACCTTGCTTGCCAAGGCCTGCCTTCACTACATCAATTTCTAGCGAGTTTGGCAAGAGTCCCTAGATCACCCGCCCCGTCTCGGCATGACATTCCGCGACTACGCAGCAGCGTCTTGGCATCACTATATCAAGTCTGGCTTGCGTACCGACGGGGAAATATCGATGCTTGCTATCCGATTCCTTGATAGAAGCAACCACGCCTGGAATGCTTGGAGGGCATGGTTCGATGAACCGGATGCTGAGCTTTAGAAACTTGGGACTGAATCCACCTCACCTGGCCCGCTCTATTACGCAGTGAAGCTCGAGTTAATAGAAGTGGCGAGCGCTTTGATAAAAGAGCAGAGTTATAACGTGAATGAAAGAAACGACCTTGGAAGATGAGCTCTCGAAGTTGCATGCGCAAAGGGGAGCAAAGAGCTTGTGAATATACTCCTTGATGCGGACGCCAACATATCAACTGCCGGCAAGAATAGGTGGATGCCATTGCACTTAGCATTAGGGAATAGACATATTGAGATGGTTAAGCTGCTCATTGAGAAGGGAGCTGACGCTGCGGTTGCAGCCAAGGACGGATGGACGCCATTGCACTCGGCATTATAAAATGGACATCTTGAGATGGTCAGGCTACTGCTACCACCTTTGGGCGTCGAAACTAGTAGGGTAGACAACCATGGTTGCACGGCGTTATTCTTCGCTTCCAGATATGGGTTTAACAATGTGGTTCAAGCGCTGCTTACTGATGGGCGAATAGACCTGGGCATTAAGGACTGGTACATTTCGATATCGTTGTTTGCTACCGTGAGGAACGGCCACTTCGAAGTGGTGGAGCTTTTGCTCGTGGCTGGAGGTATAACTATTGAGGGTTAAGATGGTTTTGGTTGGAGTCTCTTTTGGTGGGCGCGGCGCATTGGCAATCTTCGGGTCCTTCAGCTCCTAGTGCAGCATGCCGAAAGAGCCGGCAGTCCTATCCCTGACGATCCTGCTCCCGTCGATGGCACCTCTATTCCGTTTGATCACGAATCCGCTTGGTGCGACGCCTGTACACTGAGCATCCGAGAAGGCTGTGGGTATTATTGCAGAGTGTGCGACAGCGGGGGTTTCTGCTTGTGCGTCGAGTGCTTTGACGGAGGTATCCGATGCCGTGACAGTTCTCACGTGTTGGCGCGCCTCGGTGAGCGCCAAGAGGACCTATAGTGATCTGCCAAAATAGCACGGCTCTGACGATCTCTTTGAGCAAATCAAGTGGTGGCCTAACGGCCCGGAAGCTGGGGTCCAGAAGTTAGCTATTCATGTACCCCGCGTCGTCCAAACGGATGCCTGGTGTTTGATCTGACGTATGTATTTGGAAACAGACACCTCGAAATCGCATCGCACCTGCGGAAGGGTGGACTCGTTGGGTGAGATGGGCACGTCATTGTTCGATACATGGGTCTACCGAACTCAACTAACGAGAGGTGTAATGCAGGCCGGTATCACGAAAACATGTGTCGGGAGATTTTTGGGCATGCGTGGAGGCATGGAGGCATGGAGGCAAAGACTCAGGGGCGAACGGACGGAGAGGGCGTTTGCCTTGCAGATCGGGCGTTTCCACAGTCACACTCTCCTCTTCCAAGGATCATCACATGATGGATGGATAATATCCGCAGTCATATGGCGATACCCATGGCGTGTAACGAAGAGCCAAGCCGGCAACACGGCTACCCGAGGATGCGCCTCGAGGAGATGCGAGGGATGAGATGGGTCCCTGACGCGGCGAATTTATCAACATCTGTCAAAGCCATCCTGGGGTATCGAAACACGCAACGAAACCATCGAGAGGCGAGCTCAGTGTCTGTGGCCCCTCCATCATTATCTACAAGATATCCTAGTACATTCATGGAGGTAGTGGTTACGCACTGCGTGATTGCTACCGGTTCCGCACTTGCATTCGCAGTTCTGATGCAAGAACGTGGAGATTCCTGGTCAACGTACCTGAGCTCTTCCATCATCGTTTCCAGAAGGCGTTCGGGGGGTACGTTGTATCTGGTATGGTCTGGTCGGCCGCGACGCTCGCGCAGTCGAGGATAGCGTTTGGGGGGAAGGCTGGATCTGGTCGGGTGTCGTTGGCCGCCGTGCTCCTGCAGCGTTGGCCACCCTCTGGCGGGTTCGTTCTTCCCTACGCTGGCGTTCCAGGACCTCCAAGGTACGACGCATCTCTTCTGGGGAGACCACATCCGGCATGTTGCGATGTTCAGTAATAGCGTCTGCCTGTGGGGATTTCTTTTTGATCTCGTAGGCGCGTACCCGGGGGCGTTGACGCTCTATATCTTCCAATGTACGGCGTACCTCTTCTGGAGAAACTGTGACGAGCTTGCTTCGGGCTCCAGCGGCGATGGCAGACCGTGAAGGCGACTGAGACTCATCATCCCCCTCTTGAGAAGATGTGGCAAGCTGCCGCTCTCGCGGCTTTGCTTGAATGGTTGTCCTTTGGCTTGCTTGTTGCCGCTGAATGACTCGTTCTTGGGCGCGCCGGCGGTCTATGTCTGCCAGTGTGCGGCGCATCTCTTCGGTCGAAACCTTGATCGGCTCTTTCCGGGGCTGTAGAGCTTCTTCTAATGTCAGAGATCTCGTAATGACCGGCCGGGATATCCGTGGTGCTGCCCGGGCTCGGTTGTGTGTGCGTCTTCTATCTAGAGCTTCCAGTGTACGACGCATCTCCTCGTGAGGGACCCAGACGATGTCTTTGTCGGGCATGGTGATGGGATTGTATTTCGGAGGTTTGCGTGACCGTGAAGGAATCCAGGGCTCCGAAAGTGCCTGCAAGAAGAAAGCGTGGGACAGAATAGAATGTCGCGTCTGAGACGAGGCTGCTCAACGCGCGGTACCCCCCTGCAAAAGGAAAACTTACCTTGCAAGCGGATGTAGCAATTCCGGTCAGGCCACACCAGCCAGTACCGCCGATACGACTCAGTGCGTGGAGGCATGGAGGCGTGGAAGAGTCCAACGAACCCAGGTAGCATATGAACGCGACGTCCTATACTGGAGTAGGTGATCATGCAGTGGCGAGGGCCACGACCAGTCGCTGTTTCATGCGGTGGCATCGCAAAAAAGTGTGGCGGTCTCACGAATCCGGGGGCGCTCGAATCGCTATGATGTCTCCATTTAGCCAAGGGCAGTTGTTGCATAAGAAAGGCAGGTGATGTGGGTGTCTCAAGTCGGTCTTTCCATTTGAAATTCCCTCTTCCCTCTTCTCTTTTCTAAAATCCGAATAGGAGTGATACAGGCGCTGGTTCGCTTGTCCTCATCATTTCCTGTCGTTGTCGAATCAAGAGGTGAAGCAACTCTCCATAGACTCTGTTTCAGTCTGAAAATCGAGGACGATATCAGCCTCCCTTGCGTCCAATATGACAGGACGACCACCATCGGGCCAGGGCCACGGGCAAACTTCCCTGAACCCTCTGGGCGTACAGTTCTTCTCCAGCCTAGAAGGGCTCGAGGTGATTACTTCGGCCGATAGGCAGCTCATTCGAGGTCACAACCTCGTCGGGGCGGTTCGCCTGCAGTTCGTTAGGCCGACGTACTTTGACGAGCAAGGGGGAGAGCATGTAGAACTCCTTGACGGGCGAAACGACCTCGACATACTATTGTCAATGTATGTGTACCCTTTCCCTGACATTAAAGAGTGGGACAGCCAATGGTTCTTCTTCGACGTGCAGCTCCACCCTTACCAACTGCAGTTCCGTCGCAAAGTCGTGGATGGGGACGAGTCGGTTGTGGGGTCGTGGGAAATCTCGTATGGAAAGCTAGCACAGGCCCGTGGACAGATGTGTTTCCAACCGTATGTATAGCCTTCATCTCTATAGTCCCATTTAGGCTCTCCTAGCTTTAGGCACTAATTAATACCTCAGCGTTGTAGAAAGGTCTTTGAGGCACGCAGGTGGTTTCTTCCCCACCATCGCTTCCCGCGCTAGCTTTCAAGGACCCATCGACACGACGACGTTGAGGTTCAAAGCCGGCTCGTTGTCAGAAGACCAGCTGAAGTGCTGCGGCTTTGTCCAATGCCAAACGTACCTGGCACCGCCCCGTGACAATGACCCCCCTTTCAAGGGGGGTCGGGCATTCCACATATTGGCGTACATGCCGTACGATCAACAACCATGGAAGAGTCGGATCGGCTGGATGAAAAACTCGGCCGAGGGTGGCTTTGTGGCTAGAAAGTGGGTGTACGGAAGGGGAAGCATTATCGGCGGGTTGAATGCCGCACTGCTTGAGAAGGAGCCCGAACCCGGACAGGACGTCTTGGTCGTTCTCGTTGACGAGTTTGGTTTTACCTCGAGGGCAACATTCGATAGCGGTGGCAGTACCGGCAGTGGTCTTTCGCCGCAGAAAAAGAGACCAGAGCCGGGAATGGGTCGAAGTCCCTTCAGCAGCAGCCCGGTCGGCCCCTCTTCGAGACGACCCTCGGCGCCATCCAGTGCTTGAAATGGGGAAGGTAAAAGAGAGATCAGGAGGAGAGGCAATGGAGGCGGAATCCTCAGCAATAACGAAGTGGCTCTTCGCATCGCAACAAGACCAACCCGGTTCGTATTTCTGAGCGCGAGAGACAAGAAGCGGATCGTCTGACCTGAGAGTTAATAGGTTCCACATCGAATAGTAAACAAAGGGATTGTATAGGTACGTGGTTACAATGAGGAAGAGGCCCACTGAATAATACTTACTCTCACCGGCAGAAATAGAATCGTCAGTGACGGTTTCAACAGGGTCCGAAGAAAATGAGGCACTGAACCAAGGCAGAAATCCCCTGAAGCGAGGCGCAGGTTCCGGCAGAAATGGGACGCCGAGGAAGAGAGTGAGCTCGTGGAAGGTGCAGGATGCCCAGGAAACGTAGGTCAGGGTGATTCCTTCTGCGGCAGTATCCTGTTGTGATATGAGAGAAAATTGACTACTGTCTCTGGGAGTAGACTAGAACTGGGAACCGGAGAGGGAGCACGTCGGCTGGCAGTCATTGATGAGGCTCTCCTGGTTGTGGAGCAGTGATTGTGGCGTATAGATTCTTGGTGGCTCTTTAGGTGCGGCGTAAGTGGCAGTGAAATTGAGGCGTCTTCTGTGGCGGTGAAGCTGGTGGCGGTGCTAGTGTGGCGTCAGGGGTGGTGGTGGTTGCCGAGGGGGCGGAAGGAAGATCCTTTCGTTCCGAAAGGCATAGCTATTGCACTTATGAAGTTAGTGAATTTAGGCACGTGACAAGTGGGACTTCAACCTGGTGCCTCGCCATTTTGGGTGCCCAGCCTTTGCGTACATAACGTCAGTCTCCTGAACATTGATCGCCTAGTCCAGATTTGAAGCCTGCCCAGAGCAAAAACACCGATATTTCGCCAGGGATGCCATCTCATTTCTTCCTCCCTCATAGCTGAGTGGATTTTAGAAGTGCATTTGCTTGGAGACAATCTGCCGAATCCAAGAATGAGCGGCGCATTGACGAGTCGCGCGTTGACAGGCCGCCAAGCTGACGAACTGTACGTTTCTGCTTTGGCTGTGGTGAGAAATGCCCACATCGAAGCTAACACCTCCTTTCTAGACACAAGTCGTTGATAGCATATCTCGAAGCGAATGGCTTGACATCTACCGCCGGCGTACTGAGGACCGAGTTGAGCCTCGAGGAGGATGTCTTCGATGCATGCACGGCTAAGAAATACGAGACGCTGCTGGAGAAGAAATGGACAAGCGTTGTTCGGCTACAGAAAAAGGTATGTTGCGAAGCTTGACCCTCTCCTGCTCCATCCCCAGATGTTCACATTGGCAATTCCTAGGTGATGGACCTTGAGTCCCGAAACGACATACTGCGATCCGAAATCGACAACGCAACCCCAACCTCCCTATCCCGACACCAAGACCCCACGTCGTGGCTCCCCAAACCCAAACCTCGACATACACTTGAATCTCATCGGGACATTATACACTGCGTTGCCTTCCACCCGACATACACTTCGGTCGCGACTGGGTCTGACGATTTAACCATCAAAATATGGGACTGGGAACTCGGCGAGCTAGAGCGGACCATCAAAGGTCATACGAGAGCGGTGCTCGACCTCGATTATGGTGGCCCTAGAGGCGGCACCCTCCTTGCATCCTGCAGCTCCGATCTAACGATCAAGCTTTGGGACCCAGCAAATGATTACCAGAACATCCGAACTCTAGCAGGTCACGACCATATCGTTAGCGCTATCCGCTTTGTGGGTTCTGGAGCTGGGGATTTGCTTGTCAGCGCAAGCGGAGACAAGACCATCAAGATGTGGAACGTGAATACTGGATATTGCGTCATGACACTTCGCGGCCACATGGGCTGGGTACGGGATGTTTGCTCCTCCCTTGATGGTCATTTCCTACTGTCTGCCAGCAATGATCATACGATTCGATTGTGGGATATTTCGGGCCCGTCTCCAGAGAACAAGGTGACAATGATAGGCCATGAAAATGTTACGAAATGTTGTGCATTTGCACCACCCGCTTCGTATCGCTATCTGGCATCGCTGGCCGGGTTGAAGAAGCCGCCGCCCTTGAGCAGCACAGCAGAGTTCATGGCGACTGGTTCACGGGACAAGACCATCAAGCTTTGGGATGCTCGAGGCATCTGTGTCAAGACACTGATTGGCCACGACAACTGGGTCAACGCCCTTGTATTCCACCCCGGCGGCAAATACCTGCTTTCGGCGGCGGATGATAAGACATTGCGGTGCTGGGATCTGAGCCAGGACGGGAAGTGCGTCCGGGTGGTGGAGGGGGCGCATTCCCACTTTGTCACTTGTTTAAGATGGGCACCAACGAGCGTCAAGGATGGATCCGCCATCAGTGATGGAGGAACGCTGGGACAGGACAATGGAACACCGAAGAAGGGTGCACCTACCCCTTCCGAGGCGCAGATCCGCTGCGTCATCGCCACAGGCAGTGTGGACATGGCGTTGAGGATATTTGCCAATTAAGCGTGTCCTTCCGCGAGACGTTGTCACTGAGTGAGGTTCGGACATGACGGCTCTCGGCTTCATTAAACGGCAGATGTTGGAGGACCAACAACATCCTTGGTAGTTTGGGAGGGAGTTAGAGGGAGGGTGTAGGATCAGCGATGTATTGAATGGACTGCGTTCTAAGCGCTGTCTCGATGGCCGAGGGGTCTCGATTCATGTGTTGGTGATGGAGTTTCGAAAATGAGGGGCTGGGAAGCATGGCCGTCTCAGCTGTGGATCTGGTAGCGCTCGATCTAGTTAGGGTTAGGGTGACGTGAGCGCTTCCATCGCCAATCATTCTGCCTCTCTCATGACCTCCTGCCCGATTCCTCCGAGACTTTGTTCGTGACGACAATATATATCTATATATATAACTCGATGCCGCGCGCTAAGTCGTGCATAGCCTCCTCCGGAACAGTCCCGCGCGCGGCGCAAAATCTTGCCTTTTAGCCGACCTTGCGGCTCTGACACCGCGAACCTACTTCCCAAGTGACATCTTATGGCTGGCAGAACCAAGAGCTGGAAACCTCACAGGCCTGGGCATCAACAGGTAAGCTGGCAAAGACAACCGTTGAGAGCTGCGGTTTTTATAATAGCCCAAGGAAGCAGTTACCTTGTTAGAACTATTTTGATCGTTCGACTAAAGTCATGGCCAGAAGCTGTTGGCCCAAATGCCATCGTAATCCCATCCCCCCTCCAGCCCCCCCTTCGGGCCACCATTCTCAACAAGACAAGGCGCCGGCCAATGTGCGAGACGCACAATACCAGCCGAGGATGGAACACGCTTGTAAGGGAGGGCAATTTGGGTCACTGCGCAGGGCCAACACGCAGCATAGCTACGGCGAAGTTGTCCAGCGGCAAGCAACATATAAATATCTAGGGATTTCTCTCCACAATCGACATCTACCGCTCACTTGCTCTCACCGACATCGACAACCTTCTTATATATAGACTCCAGCAGTCTTGGATTTTACCAACCGGCCCACGATATTAGAACGTCTGATAGCTGATCTGTCCCTTGTATGTTCTACCCCTATCTCCAATATCATACACTATGCCAAAACATAGGGTAACAGCTCGGTAGTACTACTGAAAGAAAGAAGAAGAAAAGAAAGAAAAAATGGGTTGCCCTACATGTGGAAATGCTAGACACAAGGCCTCTGTCTTATGGAAATGCACCCGATGCAATGGGAGGAGCTGGGAGATTGCAGAACCCCCGACTGTTTGCGGCACTTGCAATGGCACCGGGACGAGGCCGAGAGACCAGGCCAAAGACTGCATGAACTGCAAGGGAGCGTGCTATAACATCATTCCCTGCATCCAACATGGTTGCGTCCGAGGCAAGCAGACAGTTAAGTGTCAGGATTTGGAATATCACGGCGGGTCCTGAGGCGAGCATCTCCCCTTCGTGGTTCAATTGATTGATGACTTGATGATGTCCTCCCTTGTGCCTTGTGTCTACTTTTGGAGCGGGTGCGCTGGAACAAGTGTGCCAGCACACATGAGCTAGGCTATTTTTTTTCCCTGTTACATCGCCCAATACTCGCTGCTACAGAGTCAATTCACTCTGCCGATTTGACTGCAATAGCGCCCAGAGGAATAACGACTGCGTACGATTGCAGCTGGCGCTGAAGTGCGGCCAATCCGGACGCCGCTCCCGAAGCCTGCTGAAAATGACCATGACGCCGTTGTCAAGCTGCTGGTAGAGTTGACGAGGTACGGGAAGGACTTGGCGAGGGAGGGGGCATCTTGGGTCCGTTGGTTCCGGCATTCGTGCCCAGCCTGCGAGAGAATCTCATCAAGCAGCATGATGCTTTGCAGCATCAGTTGGTATGCAAAACTGAGAACGGAGACGTCTTTTTGGATCAAATGCGATCGAGAATGAAGGACGAGAACGAGTGTGCCTTATTAGAAGAGATGGCTGAGAAGAAATCGCATGGGAGCACAGTGGTTTCCGGGCTTCGATCGGTTGTGAACAGTGAGTGGGTACAGGGAAAGGGTGCTCGCTCTTCTGGACAGCGGCGCCGATATAGACGCAGAAGGCCAGATTGGAGACAGCACAGCTCTCACTCATGCTGCCTGGCTTGGGCGAGAGGGTCTCGTAGAATTACTTCTGGAGAATGGGGCGGATCCCAACCGACGGGAGCGACACGGTCGGACAGCTTTGCACATTGCTGCCGGGGACGGGTATTCAGACACTGTTAGGATTCTGGTTGAGAATGGCGCTGATGTGGACGCCAAAGTGCATGGATGGACACCAATGTTGCTTGCCGCAAAGGCCTGGCGGTTTCAGATCCCAGACTGCCTCATTGAAAGAGGAGCAAACGTCAACGCTGCAGACTTTCACGGGCGACGAGCTTTGCATTGGGCTGCTCACCACGGCGGAGTAACCCTGGCGCGGCTGTTGCTACAGAGGGGAGCTGAGATTGAGGCACAAGATCGATGGGGCAAGACAGCATTCCAATGGGCAGTGGCAGACGGCCAACATAGAGTCGCAGATTTACTTCGACAGTCGGGGGCTGATACCTCCCGAGTCCGCTGAAGTACTCTGTGTTCTCGAGGCCTTTTCTTCAATCTCCGTTATGCGTCGGTGTTTTTATCGACATTTATACCTCAACTTTGAGAACTTACCGTGGCTCAATCTTCTTAGAACCCCTTTCACCTACCACGAGCACTGACTGAAACTCTCATTTTGACGTTAACATGGACACGCAAGTCTTAACTCACAACCCCAGCGTGCTGAACCAGCCCTGATCGTCTCCGTAAGATTGACCGGCTGCGAGAGAAAAGCATGTCCACGTACTTGCCGCTCCCACGGCTCGTCGTCGTTGGTGATCAGAGCTCAGGAAAATCATCTCCGCTGGAGAGTTTAACGGGTATCCCCTTTCCCCGTGGCCAAGAGCTCTGTACCCGGTACGCGACTCAGATCACTCACCGTCGCGATGTCCATCCGCGACTCGACACTAGTATCATCCCTGGGCCCAACGCTCCGTCGGCAGATAAGGAGCATCTGGGATCGTATCGAAAACAGGTTGAGACGATCAGCCAACTAACTCCATGCTGAATTTCCGGAAATTTTGAACGAGGTAACTGCGCTGTGTTCCAGAGAATGGCCAGATCTAATGGCCACTACATGGGTCAACACTCGGATGGGTATCCGAACAATCAAAAACCCGACCGGCGATAAGACCTTCACTGAGGATATCTTAAAAATCGAGAGATGTAGCCCAAATGAAGACCAAATCGGAGGAGGATCAGAAGGATCGGTGAGATCTTGGGGCTCGAGTACCCGACTATCCCATACAACCTGCGCTATAATGCAGCCAATGAGTTTAATCGAAGTGGTTTGTATTGTCCTTCTTGACCCAAGTCCCTTTTGCTAACTAGATATACAGCGACATCAGCGAATCGCTGCGAAATCTTGCGCTAGATCATGCAAACTCGGTTCCCCTTCAGAAGCCTAGGACGTGAGGTCTGTGCAGATACATGGGGCATTCTCCGGAGACAAGAGCCACAGCAAGCCTTGATCAGACAGGCCTGCAGTGTCGGTCACTCGATAAGCTAGCGGCGGCCGACTGACCTTACAGTTGAGCAGGCAACATCGGTGAACACTCATCCTCTGATCAAGCAATTGGAGCGAGACCTTCGAGGGCTACGTCAAGAGTCGGAAAATTACAGAGAGGCCCGCCGCAAGGTGAGAAACGAGAAACAGAACCTAAAGAGTGCACTCAAGCAGCAGATCCGAGACGAATGGACTGCTGAGCAGGCGGTTGACGACATTGAGCGACAATTTCAAGGTATTGGATTCGCTAAGCAGGCGGCCGTGGACACGTCCTCTCGACCTCAACGACCGGCTTAAAAGCGACTGGAGGAAGCACTTACCGCTCCCCTTAGCGACACACTCGAAGGCCAGTTTCGGCGGAGACAACGCTATCAACGCGGTCAGTGCGTATTGCGTCGTCGAAGAAGGGCAAACCGTCCGCCGCACAAACGCATCGTCAGCTTACCCCAGCGAGCGTGCTGTCATTGGCGAGCCTCTAGCAGAGAGCCCTCTGCATGTCTGCATGTGGCGCTGATGTCAGTCTTCGTCAAGACAAAGCAGGAGAGACCGAGAAGATGCTTCATATGTGTCGGCAAGGCACTCTCCTTAGCGGGTGATGATGGAGCTGTCTAAGATCTCATCTACGAGTTCTACACTTCTGGTGACTTGACTAAGTACCTTCGATGCAAACACTTGTCGAATCTGCGGGACGGCGACAAGATCCAGTGCCATGTTTGCGACATGTCACTTGACCGCAAAATGCACCTCAAGAACCATACTCTGCGAGTACACGGAACCGTGCCTTAACGCTTTACATGAGGTCCACTAGTGGAGGATATGACTGTGCACCTTGGTTGCCACTCAACAAGTGCATCATGGGCGGTCTTCGTTTTAGGTTTTAGTATAGACGGTTCAATATCCGACGTCATTATGCCCTTGGTCATCAGTACAGACTTGTTTGAGCATCAGATTATTGTTTGTTTTAGATGAGATGAGGTAGAATTAAAGCTGACATTCCTTAAACACGCGGGGCCAATTCCGGCCACTCATCTAAAGTTGCTAATAGTTATGTCGTATATGGATGACCTGGGCCAAGCAATCGTTGTCGATGAAGAACGCACTTCCTCATCAGAGCCAGCACGTCTCCAGAACGCCTTAATGCTTCTAAGTATAGGCAAGATTGTTCATGCTGGTCAGCACACACGTAGCCGGAACTTGGTGTTTTAGAGAGCAAAAAGGCAAAGAGAAATCGACTCGGGTCTTTTTATCTTGAAATGCAGTTCGGGTCTTACGTGGCATATCCAATTCTCAACAGGGTATCTATAGCAAGCCGCGCCAAAGTGGTCATTTCGGATATTTCTGGTCTGTCAAAGATCTGTAATGGCTCAGTCTGACGCAATCCCTCTTTATGAGAGACAGTGGCAGACCCAGGTCGGGAATCGAGACCAAATCAAACTGGGTTACGCAACTTAAAGACAGACCTAGTCTTCGCGGGATAGATAATACTATAGCACTTTCGACGTGAGAATAAATGAAGAAATTACACAACTATCCAAAATGTACTGTATGTATTATTCAAAGGCGCTTCTGTGCCACTCTAATTGCTGTCTACATACCATGCAAGAAGAGATCGGGTGTGCAAAAGTTAGGCTTGAGATCTCTCGAAGAGATTGGAGGGAAGGTTCCACATCCTTCCACCGTCTCTAACACTCAGGATCCATATCCACCCTTGCAAATATTGAAATACCTGGTCCGGCTTTCCATCGACAGAGTGGACTTGCTAGGCTAAACTTAACACATAACCCTCTATCTTACTGTATAGTAATATTTATCTCTGTTAGGAACTTAGTTTAATTCTATAACTAAAGTAATCTTATTAATATAGGGTTAGGTAGATTATACTTTATATAAAGTTCTAAACTAAAGTTTTAAGCTAATAATAAACTATTTATTTATATTTATTAATAATTACCTTTTTACTTTATATATTTATTTATAAAATAAGCTTCTTTACTAAAGTTTTAAGATATTTAATAATATATTAAGTTTTACTTAATATAAGTTTATAAATAGAAAAAGAGTATTTTATTATATATATTTTTTTTAACTATCTTAAGCTTTAATTAAATAATTAGTTAATACTTTTATTTAAGTATAACTTTTTAAGCTAATTTTATTTTAATAACTTTTTTAAGCTTAATACTTTCTTTTATTTAAATAATTTAGTAAATTTACCTATTATAATTAAGTTAGTATTACTTAAGAATATTTCTTAAAAGGTTAGTAAGAATATATAATAAGAAATATAAATTTATAAATAGTATAATAAAATTTAAAATAAAGAGTAAAAAGTAAAAGAAAAAAAAAAGAAATTATTAAAAAGAAGGTAAAAGCTTAAAAAATAAGAGTTTATTTATTAATAATTTAATAGCTATATATTTTATATAAAAAAGATTAAATCTATAAAAAGAATAATAATTAAGAATAATATAAAAATTTATTTATCTTACTTTTTTATAAGAAAACTATTAAATTATAATTTATTTAATTAATCTTTTATAAATATTCTATAATTACTTTTATTATACTTTTATTTTATACTTAAAATTATACTTTTATTTTATACTTAAAGTTATAAATTATTCTCTTTTTCTTAAGAAATCTTTTTTTAAAGTAAAACTTATACTTATTATAAATTAAGCTTAATATAAGAATAACTTATAATTAATTTAAAAACTTTTTAATAAAATTAAACTTAAACTTAAAGTAATTATTTTAAAATTTACTTTTTTTTTAATATAAAGATTAATAATAATCTTAATTAATATTATTATAAGCTATACTTAAGTATAAATAATAAGATTTTAATCTTATTACTTTTTATAAAAATAATTATAATTATTATTAAAAGAGTAATATTAATTACTTAATAAAATTTACTTAATAAAGTTTTAATCTAAGCTTAAATTATTTATAATAAAAAAATACCTTAACCTTTTATAGCTTTTTTATTAAAAAGAATTATTTCTTACTTTAATAAAGAAATTATTATTAAATTATTAAGTATAGCTTTTAAGAATATAGCTTATATACTTTTTAATATAATAATAATTATAAATTATACTTTTTAAAGAGCTTTCTTTTATTTATAGTAATTTTATATTATTATTTTAATAAGAATATTATAATTTTTTTTAAAAAGCTTATTATAAATCTTTAAAAAGATAATACTTAAATTCTTATAATTTTAAATATAAATATATATTAAGTTTTAAGATAATTTATAATAATTATTAAAAGAGTTTTAATTAATTATATAGAAAGGTTACTTAAGAATATTACTAAAAATATTTAATAAGTAAATAATATTAAAATATATATTATTAAATTATTATAAAGCTATTATATAATTAAGCTTTATTAATTACTAATTATATTATTATTATATTTATATAATATAAATTTATAAAATATATAGTATTTTATATTATATAAGTATAAAAAAAACTAAATTAAATAAAAACTTAAATCCTTTTTCTAATAAGCTTATATTAAGCTTTTTATATTATTACTATATATAAATAAATAGTCCTTTTTATTAAAACTAAAAAAATTTTAATTCTTAATAAAGTAAAAAGAAAATAATAAAGAAAAAAAAAGTAAAAAGTTACTTAAAATAAGTATATACTAGCTAAATATTAATAATATATTAATAGCTAATATATAGAATTATTATTTATTTATTTATTTAATTATATACTATTTTAGCTACTAGCTATTTAGTCTTTCTTTACTAAGATTAGTCTAGGGTAGAAGGGAAAACCTAATTAATAAGCTATAGAATAAAAACCCCTTATTGCTTTTACCTAAGAGGAAAGTAAGTTAGGTTTAGTTATCAGGGACGGTATTCATAGTAGGGAGTGAAGAGGTAAGATGGACTACTAGATCGCTGCTAGGGCGCAGCGGGAAAGGTGCGATGGTGCTATAATATAAATTGATCTCTAACCTCCCTATTCTTTCTAGTTATGCAAGCTCCTTTTATCTTTATTCCATCGCAACAGCCCCTACCATCGTAGTCCTCGGCCCTCCGGGCCTCGGCTCGGCCGTTCGGTCGTCCGGAGCGGGGTAACGCACTAGCGGCGTCCGATCGGCGCGGTCGCTCCGAGACCGCAGCGCTTCCACTACTCCGCTTCCAGCGTTCTAGTGCTGATAACACTTTGGCGCGTGACAGAGCCTCCCTGCTTACAAAGGCCCGTCCCCGGGCCTTCGATCTTCCGGCGAGGTAGCTGCGAGTGAGGTCACAGGTGAATTGTTAATAACAAACGCGCGACCCTTACGTTGTCCCTAAGGTCTATTGTGGTCGCCCGATTAGGCGGCGAGGTGGCGTTAACTTAGCCGTGAGTGGTTATAGGGGTGCTAGGCTCAACGCGAACCCACAATGCATTTGGTCCCGATCCATCAGCCAAGCCCGATTAGGCTTTGAAGGTAAAATGCTCCACTGTAAGTGGCTCTAGAGGAATTTGGCAACAACGTCAACCAGCAAGGCGTTTGTTCTCAATCCAGCAGCTTCGCCCAATTCAGTAGCGAGGTAGAGCTAACCTAGCTGTAAGTGGTCGTAGATGTTTCGGTAACAACATTGACAATCAGGGCGTTGTTCCTAGGTTCTTAGCCATCGCCGAAACAGGCAGCAAGGTCGCTCCGACTAAGCTAGAAGTAAGGGGCGCGTTTGGTTGTGAATAGCAGCGTTATGTTCCATCGCCAAATCGGGCCAGAACAATCGCAATGCAACAGCTATCAATCGGGTTATTATGAAGCTGCATTAACTATTATTAGTAATAGCCAATTAGCCGTAGGTTCGTAGGGTATTTGAAGCCTCATCCGGCCCCTGATTTCCTTGCTCTTTTCTTCCTTCTTTATCATCATCATCATCTTCGTAGGTGACTTTCCAGCCCGGCTTCAAAGGCCAGCTTCGCTGCGAGATCCTTGCTAACAAGCTATAGCCTCTCTCTCTCTCTCTATCTCTCTCTCTCCCTCTCACTATGTCTCCGTAAGTCTTCTATGCTTCTGGCAACTTTCCTAGTTCGCTACTAACTTCGTGCAATCTAGCTACTGCCGCCGCTGCCTCGACGCCGCCGCCCACTGGTACCCTGGCAAAACCATCCGTACCAAGGGCAGAAACGCAATTATAGAGGCCCCGACCTCCTGCGCTCCTGTCTCCGGCTGTAAGTTCGCTATGACTTCGCTGGTGGGCTGCCTGCTGACTTCTTATTGTAGCCGCCTCGTCCAAGTGCGCCCGGTACGTTAAGAACGGGAAACCGTGCGAGCCAGTAAGTTACTTTGTCCTTTGCTTGCTCGTACCCGCAGCATAGCTAACTCGCTACGAATTAGCTCGCCCGCGCCGACCGGCCAGTTTTGGCCCAACTTTTTACGGTACTCGCCGGCGATAGTCTCCCCGAGACTAAGGCCGAGTACCTTAACCTCGCGGTAAGTTATCATCAGTCCCCCTGCGCTTTCGTTGCTAATTCGCTAGGGTTCAGGCCGTCCAAGCTATCCGCGTCCCCGCCCTCCGCCTGCTCCACCACCTGAAGTTCGGCGATAAGAACGCCCGGGCCCGCACCGCCGCCGCCAACGCCGCCGCTGCTACTGCCCGCACTGCCAGCGAGGTGGCAGCGCGCTCGCAGCTCATAGAGCTAACCCAGCTGTAGGTGCAGCTGGACATCGCTAACGCCCTCCGCAACATTGCGGAGACCCTGGGTCGCGGGGTTCCCGGCGCGGCCTCGCTGCCGCTTTGCGTTGGGCCCGACTTGGTCCCTCGGGCCCTCAACCTGGCCGACGATAACGACGAGGAGGAGTGATGGGGGTGTCGTTAGGGGGCTGCTGGTGGTGCGCGGTGGGTTCGCTGTTTGTTTTTTTGGAGTCTCAACCTGGTCCGGTGTGGCCGAGGGTGGCTAGCGCGCCCCCTCCCTGCCCTTTGGGCATTTTTTGGAATCGACCTAATTTATGCGTCGGACCTATTATCTTACTACCTCGCTATGAATTCGCTGCTCATAATCTACAATAAAGTTCTTATCTATAAAGTCTTTATGGCTAACCCACGAATTCTCGGTATTATTATAGCCTTCCTACTTAATGAGATATCGCCGGTTGCTTCTAGAACCTTTATGCGTAATAATACGTTCGATAACATAGATATCATCAGCGACGAAGGGGTTATCTTACTACTATATCGCTTCCGGTTCATTACCCCTCTATTTCTCTAGGTTCGAGATGTAAAAGATATTGTATATCCATGATCGCGGCGGAAGCTCAAGCTCGTAGGCGAGACAATAGTCTCTAATGCATCTAGTTATCCGGTAGGGTCCTGTATACTTATCTACTAACTTCTTGCTAGGTCGCTAGATCTTAATATTCTTTGTAGATAGTAGGACTAAGTCTCCTATATTGAATGATATTAGTTCTCTCTTACGGTTATACTAGGTAGCTTAACGTTTACAAATACTACTAAGTAGCTTCTATATTGCTTTATGATGCTAGCGAAGTAGGATACTTCGTAACTCAGCTAAGGTACTAATAATTAGTAAGGGTTCTTCTGCGTGGTCTAGTCCTTGAGGGGTAAAGCCTTATAGGCATTCCGCTAGGCTCTTATTGATGGATAAGTGCTTGCTTATGTTATAGGTATACTAAGCTAGAGGGAGGATATTGATCTAATCGGTTTATTCCTAGTTACAAAAGTACTATATGTAATGCTCGAGGGTTTGGTTAAGCCTCTCTATCTAACTATCTGTTTAAGGGTAGAAGGTAGTACTAAGCAGTCGCTTAGTCGTTAGTAGGTTATAGAATATTCTCTAGTACTTAGATATAAAGAGAAAGCCATAATTAGTAATAATCCCTTTAGGCAACCTATAGTCTTAGAAGACTCTTTCGAGGAATAAGGTTACTAGTCCTTCGGCAGTAAGTCACTTTAAAGTCAGTATGAATAAGGAGTACTTTATAAATCGGTCGACGATAACTAAGATGCTATTAAAAGCACGGCCCTTTTCTCGTATAATAGGGGGTAAGTTAGTAATAAAGTCTATAGAGATTTCTTCCTAAGGTTGAGTTAGTACCGGGAGTAAAGTAAGATAGCCGTAAGGTTAATATAGCCAAGGCTTAGTCCGCTAGTAGGTTATATAGACCTAAATATACTTCTTTACTTCTTTCTTTATAGAGGGCTAGTAGTACTACGCTTATAGCCTTCTAAGACTCTTACTAACTCCCTAGTATCCTATAGCGAGATTATTATATATTAGCATTAATAATTCTATATATATACCGAGGGGAACATAGATCTTTTGGCTACGATAAAGCAAGCTATTCGCACTAATAGACTATTAGGCTCCTCGCTTCTTGGTAGGCTTCTTCGCTATGGTCTTGCGGCGAACTATCTATAACTTCTTCTAATAAAAGGAATCTGCTTCTTAAGCGTTTTGGATAGCTATAGCTAAGGAAATCTCTATTCCTAGCTTATTAGCTCTTTCGAGGCGAAGGCTTACTAACCTTACTATAAGACTACTACTAGGGCTCTACGAGGTTGCTATTATATACGCTAACATAAGGCCGTAGGTAGAGTTACCTCCTCTAAGAGGATCATCTACCTAAATAGCTAGTATCCTATAGTTAGGGCCTACTTTAGGAGCTACCTTGCTACTACTAAGCTACCTTCTAGTATTAAAATTAAAGCTAGTATCTAGCATTTTATAGTCGGGGCCTACTTTAGGAGCTACCTTACTACTACTATCCTGCCCTTTAGCTTTAAATCTACTAAGAAATAGCGGTAAAGTAGCTATCTGAGCCCTATCTGCTACTTCCTTATTAAAGTGGTTAGGCTGCCTTAATAGACTGTCTGCTGGGTTCTTTATTCTAGGTTAATAGATAATCTTAAAGTTAAAGGGGTGAAGGTTATTAAGCGCGGCTACCTGCTTAGATAATAGCTTCGGCTTCGTTATGAGGTATCGATAGTTTAAATAGTCTGTTAGGACCTTGATCTTAGTGTCTACGTAGGCTAAATAGTGCCTCTAAGTGCGGAAGGCTTCCTTAATAGCTAGAAGCTCGGAATCGGGGGTTGAATATTGTAATTCTGCTCCTATTAGCTTGTATAATATGTATGCTACTGGATGCTAGCGGCCTTGCTATAGCTGCGATAGGACTGCGCTAATAGCGTATCCTAATGTATCTATCTTAATCCTTAGGGGTAACTTAGGGTTAAAGTGGGCAAGAATGGGTTCTTCTAAGAATACTAGCTTTAGCTGCTTGAATGCATTAGACTCGTAGCGATTTAGCTAGAAGGTTCTTTTATCATCGCTACGTAGTAAGTCCGTGAGAGGGGCTATAATTTTACTATAATTCTTAATAAAATATCGATAGAAGCCTATAAATCCTAAGAAGATCTAGATATCCTTTATATAGCTAGGTAGTAGCCACTTCGTAATGCTCTCGATGCATTCTGGTTCTATATAGATTCCTTCGGTGCTTACTATGAACCCTAGGAAGTTTATACGCTTAAGGTTAAATTCGCACTTCTTAAGGTTAGTGTATAAGCCGGTAGCTTATAGCTAGGTAAGGATATCGTAGATATACTGTGAGTGCTTGCTAGGATCGCTGCTATATATTAGGATATTATCTAGATAGATAATATAGATTATATCTATAAGCTCTACGAGGATATTATTAATGTATTCTTAGAATGTTGCTAGGGTGTTGACTAGTCTAAAGGGTATAACTAAGTATTCGAAGTAACTATAGTAGTAGCGGAAAGCTATCTTCCACTTATCTCCCTCGCGGATATATAGCCGGTAGTATGCATCCTTTAAGTCTAGCTTTGTAAAGATCTATACCTTACTAAGCCAATCTAGGATCTCGTGGATTAAAGGTAAGGGAGCCTTATCCTTCCTAGTAATCTTATTAAGACTGCGATAGTTAACATAAAGGCATAGCTTGCCCCCTTTTTTAGGGATAAATAGGATTAGGGCCCCGGCCAGGCTAATAGATTATCGAATCTAACCCTTTACTAATATATCGGCAAGGTAAGCCCAGAGGACTTCCAGCTCCTTCGCAGTAAGACTATAGATAGGTCCCTATAGCGGTATTTAGCCTTCCTCTATATTAATAGCATACATTCATCCTTTAAGCATTAGGGGATCTGCTTTTTCCATCTTAAAGATATCTCTAAATTCTAGGTAGAGCTTTAGGTAAGCATTCGCTAGCTTCTTATCGCTAGGTTATAGTAACTCCTCTATAGTCTCTTTTAGCGTCGTAGGGGCAAGCATATCCAATAGGTCGCTAGTGATCATAAGGGTAGTAATGCATTCTCTAGCAGCCCTATGCATCCCCTTCTTCCTTATAATAACCTCGATATCGCTTTATAGCGTGCTATGCCTCTAAGTCTTCGTTTTCTACTCAAGGACTTAGGGTTCTGCATTGCAAAACTAAGGGTCTCCGAGGATAGCTGTATACTAGTGGATCGTAGCGATATAGAAGCGGACTTTATATATCCTTACCTTCTTCGTACTATTATAGACTATTACTAGTTGTTAGAGGGTTCTTTGGTTCTTAAGGACTTCATTATTAACTCCTTTAATTCGGACCTTACTAGGTCTGATATCCTTCTATTTAGCAGCGGTCAAGTAGCGAGGGTGAATGAAGCTTGCGTTAGCTCCTGTATTAGCTAAAGCATCTCCCTCTAATCTCTTCTACCGGCCCCCTATGCGCAATTGGGTTCTGACGGTCTAATGCATTGATGGGGATAGGGTCTGATCAGGCCCCTATTGGGTTCCTACGCTGGCAAATCGGACGTTATTAGGAGCCGTCGCAGGCATAGCGGGGTCGCGGCTAGCTTGATGCCGATTTGTGGTGTGATGGTTGCTCTTATATATCTTGTAATTGGGTTTGAAGTATTTCGTTAAGATGTGACCCTCTTCTCTGCACTTATAGTATATAATAGGGCCTCTATAGGGCTGGCTAGGTGTCTGCGGAGTCGCTAGGGTATTGGTGGGGTTGGTGTTCGGGGTAATACTTAAAGCAGGTGCTGAGTTTGTGTTATTATGGCTAGGGTTGGGTCTTCTAAGAATAGTCTTTGCTTAGGTAACTGAGCTAATGAACTTTTGCTAAGTCGAAGGGATCTTGCGGCTAATTACCTGGGTTCGTAGTGTGGGCGTGAGTCGATGAATTGCTGAGCAGACTCGATAGGAATCGGGCAGCCGTTCTAGGAGCTTGGCTTTAAGGGCTTCGTAGTAGTCAAGGAAGTTCCTAACGGTCTAGGTTAGCTTTATATAGTAGCGTGCTAGCTTCCTAGTTATCTTAAGGCATTAGGTAGGGTTGTTATTAATAGTCCCTTTAACCTAAGTAAGGTAATCGTTCTATGTAATTTCGTTAATTTAGCCTCTTTGATCGTTGTTAAGGAAGCTGGTCTAACGTAGCTTGACTGATCCTTTGAGATAGCTACTAGCGAGCAGGACCTTCGGTAGGTTTGTGTGGAAGCTCGAGGGATGTAAAAGGAATCGGCTGTTGAGGTCGGTGAGATAGATCCTTAATTCAGTCTAAGACTTTCTGCTGTAACGAGGAGTCTTTAAGATAAGCTTGCTGATGTTATAGTTAGGGCTCTGCTGCGTGTTTGTGTTGTGGGCGTGGTGAGTTTGCTTCGCGGGTTACGGCTCGATATTAGGGTTAAAGTTAGGGGTGATCCCGGTAGTAGTTAGCTCAAGCTAGCGTCTCTTGCGGCTAATTTGCTGCGAGGTTTGCAGGGTTTTGATGTGAAGGTTTAGCTCTGCCTCTTCTGTAAGAACGTCAATAGGTTTAGAGGGAGGGTTGAGATTGTGGTAGAAAGAGGGGTTTAATGGTAACGTCTGACTCCCGGGTTGTCTGTCTTGGGTCCGTGATATCGTAGGATCTTTGCTGCTTGTTGGCTGCGAACTTGAAGAGGTAGGCGGCGTGCTAGGAGGGTTGTTGGTAGTAGTCATCTTCCTTAACGGTCCGCTATACCCATGGGTTTGGAGAGATCAACTTGTTAGGGACGGTATTCACAGTAGGGAGTGAAGAGGTAAGATAGACTACTAGATCGCTGCTAGGGCGCAGCGGGAAAGGTGCGATGGTGCTATGATGTGAATTGATCTCTAACCTCCCTATTCTTTCTAGTTATGCAAGCTCCTTTTATCTTTATTCCATCGTAATAGCCCCTACTATTGTAGTCCTCGGCCCTCCGGGCCTTGGCTCGGCCGTTCGGTCGTCCGGAGCGGGGTAACGCACTAGCGGCGTCCGATCGGCGCGGTCGCTCCGAGACCGCAGCGCTTCCACTGCTCCGCTTCCGGCGTTCTAGTGCTGATGACACTTTGGCGCGTGACATTAGTATATATATATAGTAGTATAAGTTATAGGTAAGTTTACTTTATTATAAAAGCTAGTTATATACTTATATTTAAAATTTCCTTATAAAGCTTAGCCTAAATAGTATTATAGAATATCTTTAATCCTAAGGTAAGTCTAAATTATCTTTACTATTCTTAATCCTTATCTTCCTAATTATTTTCCTTATTTAATAGTATACTTTTTCTTACTTTTATAAATAATTACTTTCTTAATTAGTCTATTAGACTAATTATTATTAAAGCTAGTAAGGTTAGTATATCTATCCTAGCCTAAGGCTACTTTAGGAGCTACCTAGGTTCCCTATAGGTAAGGTAAATTAGTATAGTTAATATTATTAGTATTAGTATATTTTATAGTAAGTATACTATATATCTATACTACTTATCTAGAATATTAAACTATATAAGTCTTTTTAAGTAAGTATTCCTTACTTATTACTATTCCTTTTATATAATATAGTATATATAAAACTATACTAAGTATAATCTATTATAATTATAATATACTAAGAGGATCTTACTAATAAAAGTAAAGTAAATTATATCTTTTATATAATAAGTATAGAATTATTATATAATTATAATTAAAGATTTAAATTTTAAATAAATAAATATAATTATTAATAAGTTAACTAATTAAAGCTTAGTTATTAATAATTAATAATTAATAATTAATAATTAATAATTAATATAAACTTAGAACTTTATAATTATTAATAGTTATTAAGTATTATTTTAAATTTTATTATTTAATTTCTTTATTTAATTTATAATATTTTTATTTTATTTTTTTAATAACTTTTATAAGTTTTCTTTTCTTTAAGCTTTAAATATACTTATAATAACTTTAAGTCTTAATTATTATATTAATATTCTTTTTCTTAACCTTTTTGCAAATTCCTAGTTTCTACTTACTATACTACTAACCTACCTTTAAAATATATTCTAACACTAGATTTAAAATCCTTATATACATATTACTTAAGATTTAATAGTACATTAGGGCTATAGTAATAGCGCTAATACACTACTAATAACTATTAACTTAGGAGTATATAGCCTTAACTAAAGCTAATATAACCCCTTAGTAGGAATTAGCTAATATATACTAAGCGAAAGTAATAAACCTAATATAGAAACTAGTAGAATATTAGTTAATAACCTAGAAAGCAAAGTATATAATATTATTACTAGAATTATCCCCCCTAACTTCCTTGAATAAGTCTAGAATATTATCTAATCCTATAGTATTATATATAAGATATAGGTATATACCTCCCGTGAAAAGGATACCTTATATAACCTAGAAGTAAGCCTTGAAGAATAAATTACCTTAAATATTACTAATACCCTTACTTTAGTTATTAAGATAGCTCTTACTAGAACTAATAACTATAAAAGAAATTAATTATTATATATATTAGTTATAGTACGAAACCTTATAACCCTAAACTATAAAGGCTCTAAATAAATAACCTAAAGCTATATTAAATGTAAAGTTACTATCCAAACTAGAAACACTCCTCTTAATATTAGTAACTAAACCCTAAAAGATACTATAATAGTAGCGAACTAAGCCTATAGTAACTCTAGCGTTATTATAGTACAAAAGCTCCCTAGTAATAATATAATCCTTACTTTCCTTACTACTAATAAGGTATAAGCCTACTATACTAAGGATTAGATTACTAAAGCTTTTAGTAATAATATAACCTTATCCCCCCTAACCTTTATAGTAATAGCAAAGGGAATCTAACTTATATCTATCCTAAATAATACTAATAAGCTTATTAAAGAAATTACTAAATCTAACTAACTAAGGATCCTTTAAGTAAAAAAATAAAAGACTAGCTACCCTAGCCCTAGGGTAAAGATAAACCTAATCCTATATATTAGCTCTATTAAGAAGGTAAATTATTTTTATAATAATAGCCTATTACTTAATATATAGTTATATAATTATAAACCCTTTAATAAGGGATTTTATCCTACTTAATACTATAATTACTTTAAATTTAGATACCTAGCTTAGAACTATAAGTTAGCTTCTACCTATAGGTAATATAAGGGTACTATATACCCTAATAGAAAAGGATACCTAATTAAGTAAGGAGAAATCCTATTAAACTATATCCTATATAAAGGTAAATATATAGCTTAGAGCTATAATTACTCTATTATAGCTTTATACTAAGTATATACTAAGGAAGGCTACTTAGATAAATTACTCTACTTCTAAGACTATATAGTAACTAAAGTACCTATATCCTAGAGCCTCTTACCCCCTTCTCTATTAGCTTAACTACTTAGAAGCCTCTTACTAAGAAGGCTTAGAAGGCCCCTAGGCTTAGTAAATAAACTATAAAGTATCCTTAGTTAGTCCTTAACTTAGGCCTATACCTCCTATATACTATTCCTACTTATAATATTTACTTTTACTTCCTTATTATTATTATTATCCCCTTAAGTAACTAATTAATACTAATACTTTTCTAGAATACTAATTACTAGCTTACCCTTATATAGATTGCTCTATAGGCCTATAGCGAATATAATATAATTATACTTCTTAAACTTAATAGAAACTCTAAGACTAAAGCCCTAGCCTACTTAGGTAGATATAATTACTATATAGTTTACTAAAGCGAATAAGTAGTAATATATATTAATAAGTAATATAGACTTAAGTTATAGTTATCTAAAGTAGGAAAGGACTAAGTAAGTATTACCTTCTTAAAGACCTAATACTAAATTATAGCTCTTTATAACCCCTTAAATAATAGAGATAACTTACCTATACTATAGGCCCTAGCTAAAACTGCCCTAAGTAACTATATACTACTTATTAGTAACTTTAATCTCTATTACCCTCTCTAGGACTATTATAGCTAAATAAATTAAGGTAGTAATATTCTTATCTAGGAGGTAGTATAGTACTATATTAGCCTCTTTATACTCTATAGTACTATTATTAGGCTAGCCTAAGGCTATTAAAATAGTACTCTTAATTTAGCTTAGGCCTTAGAAACTATTTATATAATATATAAAGGAACTAACTATAAACTAAAAGGATCTAACTATCTCTTATAATAAATCTATATTATTACTACCCTAAATAAACTAACCTCTAAACTAAACTCTAGTTATAATTAGAAGAAAACTAACCCTTATAAAACTACTAGTAAAGTAATAGTCTATCTTTAATAGACCTAGGGTATAATAATTACTACTAAAGCCTTTAATAAGGTAGTAGATTAGCTCTCTAAATAGCTAGAAGTAATTACTTAATTTATAATCCTAAAGTAAAAGAAACCTATACCCTACTAAAATTTATAGTAAAATAGTAAAATATCTATAGTAATTAGTAAGCTTAAATAAGCTTACTATATAGCTTAGTATACTAGTTAAATCTTAGACTAGTAAGCCCTAGCTAAAGTATAAGTATAATAGGATTATAGTATAAAAAGCACTTAATATACTCTCTAGAGAGAACTCCTTATAGAGCTTCTAAAGTATAATAGTATATAGTTCTAGGCAATAAAAAGATAAGTAAGACTATATAGTAAAACTATAGTAGCCTTATTATAGCTACTACCCCTTACCTAACCTAACTATATAAAGCTAGTAATACTCTATATAAAGAAGGCTAAAACTTTTATATAAAGATTCTTCTCTAAACCCTAGGCTAATAATTCTAACCTCCCTCCCCTCCCCCCCCCTAGAACCCTTAAACCTAAATTAGGCCTAATATACTCCTATATTAAATCTATTAAGATCTATAAAGCCCTTTAAAAGATTAGATTATAGAAAGCCCTAGGTAAGGATAGTATCTCTACTAGGTTCTTAAAGGTATATAGTAAGCTACTTATACTTATAATTATTAAGATAGTAAATATTAGTATTATAATAAATTACTTCTTACTCTACTTTTATATTATAATTATTATAATTATCCTAAAGGTAAATAAGACCCTAGCTAAATAATAAACTATATTAGAATAGTAATTAATATCCTTACTTAATATTATTAGAAAAATTATTAAGACTATTATTAGCTAATATATTATAATTATAGTAGAATTAAAAGGGCTTCTACCTATAGAATAGATAGGTAATTAGCTAAAGAGATTTACTAAGCTTACCCTTACTATTATTATTAAAGCTATATATATAGCCTAGGCTTAGTATAGCCTTAGCTCTCTCTTCTAACTTAACTTTATAAGGGCTTTTAATATTATTAATTACTAATAACTTATTATAGCCTTATAATAACTAAGCTTTCTTAGATAGCTTCTTATATAGCTTATTAGTTATTTTATAGTATAAATAGTATACCTTTACTTTAATAGCTAACTTTCTAACTCTATTAAGGTCTAAGCTAGTATCCCTTAAGGATCCTCTCTATTACCTATATTATTTATTCTTTTTATTTCTAGCCTTTATAAAGCCCTTAAGAATATACTTAGGATAATAGTTATTAGATTTACTAATAATACTAACCTACTAGTATTTAAATATAATATAGAAAAGACCTAAGCCTAACTTAAAACTACCTAGGATATTTATAATAATTAGGCTTAAATAAATAGAATAACCTAGGAACTAAATAAAGTAAAGCTTCTATACTTTACTTAAAAATATACTATAGACTAAACTTAGGCCTAACTTAGAGATCTAATAATAATACCTATTAAGTTATATAAATTCCTTAGACTCTTTCTTTACTATAAACTCCTCTAGGGACTATATATAAATATCCTTAAGGGAAAGCTTAAATACTAATAGTAAGCCCTTACTATAATTACTATAAGTATATAAAGGGTTAACCTTAAAGTAGTAAGATTAATCTATATATAAGTTATCTATTTAACTATTATCTATAGTATAAGAGTATACTATACCCTAACTACCCTTAGAGGAAAGCCCTAAGGTATTATATAAGTGCTTATACTAGAATAGACCTAAAGCCTATATATAGTTATAGGAGTATATAAAGCTATACTAGCTTACTTTCTAAAGATAGAACTAACTATCTCTCCTCTTAATATCTATCTTAATAAACTAGCTACTTAATTCTATAACTATATAAAAAGGTAGAATATAACCTTACTTATAAGGTTTACTATTATAATAGCTATAAAGTAGATCTATTATAAATAATAATAAGGATTCTAATAATAATTACTATAAGAAGTTAAGGATTAGCTAAGAAGCTAGCTTCTATATATAAAGTAAGTATTAATCCTTATTAAAATTAAGATCTATACTTAATCTAAGTAGACTATATATTAGACCTAATTCTAAGATATAGTAAGAAAGCGCTATAGGATAAATTATCTTAAGCTAGTAAAAGCTTACCCTCCTTCTAATAATAAAAAGGTATTATATTTATACTAAGACTTTAATAAGTACTAAAGCTTAATACTTATATAGCTAAAGACTAGGAAAATTAGTTTAAGAAGCTTTCTTTTCTCCTAATATATACTTAATATACCCTTACTACTTTACCTATATAGAAATAATAAAGAAATACTTAAATATATTATTATCTTCTACTAAAGATTTATTAAAAAACATAGCCTTTTTATAAACCTACTATAGGATCTATATAAACTTAGGTAGTAATTATTAAACTATAAAATAGCCTAATTAATTACTTACTAGTTCCTCTACTTATACCTTATCCTATACTATAAGCTTACCCTCTAAATCTATAGTAATTATAATTATAAAGTAAAAGTAAAGTATAAGCTTAAAGAGTATATAGCTTAAGCTTATAGGTACTAGCTAAACCTATAGTATACCTATACTAAGTACCTCTTACTCTCCCTTAGGGAAAGATAAAATATACCTAGAAAAAAGCTATAAAGGGTAAAAAAACTAGCCTATACTAAACTATAGATATACCCTAATCCTATACCTTCCCCTCCTACCTTCTAACCCTATTCCTAACCCTATTCCTCCTAATTATCCTCTCTACTAGATTCCCTAAGTTCTAAGGACTTAGTTAACTTAGGGATACTACCTAAGCGAGTAAGAGCTAGTCCTAATATACTTTTAAGGTACTTAAGTACCTTAGCAATATAGTTAACCCTACTAACTAACTTATTAAGCTAGTTAGTTAATAGGCCTATAGTTACTACTATAGGTATAATATAAAGTTACTTAAGGGCTTAGCTCTTAGCCCTTAGGGTAGTATCCTTAAGCTTCCTAAGCTCTTCCTATACCTTAATTAGTATTATATAATATTATATATTAGAATTAACTTATACTTATAGTATTAATACCTCTCTTATATAGAAGAGTTATTACTAGGGCTTAGGTAGCTATAATAGTAGTAAATAGTAAAGGCTTATAGGTCTTATATATATATATATAAGCTATATAGCTACTTACTACTATATTAGCCTAGTTTTAGTAGAGACCTATAGTACTATTTTTACCTATCTATATAATATATATAGAATAGGGGATATCCTATACTATTCCTATAGCTATAGTTATAAGGGTAGTAATAAGAGCCTTATTAGGAGACTTATCCCTTAAAGTAGCTATACCCTCTACCCTAGCCTTTCTCTTTGCTTACTAGGGATTAGTATAATTATATATTAGGACTATATTAAGAGAAGCTTACTAGTATTACTAGTATTATTATTATTAGTATCTACTTATAGAGATATTAGTAATAATTACTATACCTCTCTTACTAAGGATCTATACTAGGTTTATTATTATTATTATTATTATTATTATTATTATTATTATTATTATTATTATCTTTAGCTATAAGAAGTTAGCTACTATAGTAATAAGACTATAGTAAAGCTATAATGCTAGTAACGCTAGACTAAGTAGATATATATATTAGTAATCCTAGAAGAGGAAAGGATATTAGCTTAGTAACTAAGACTTATAGCTACCGTAAGCATAGCTAGGATCTAAGATAGGGAGACTTATAGAAGTTATTAAAGAAAGAAGAGAGAAAGGAAGGTATTATAGGCTAAGCGAAAGGACTAAATACTAGAATCTAGAGTAGTAGCTAGTAGCTATTAATAGCTATAGAGCCCTAGGCCTATGCTAACCGCTAGCTACTAATAGCTAAGCGCTAGATAATTAACCTACTAACGGCTGAATCTACCTACTTAAAACCTAGACCTCTAGCTACTAGCTACTAATAGCTTAGCGCTATATAGCTAACCTACTATTAACTAAACCTACCCGATTATAACTATAACTATATAGAGGTCCTATACCTTAGCTATTAGTATACTTCCGCTGCGTAACTAATATAAGCTCGCTCTAGGCGACTTTTTCCTTCCCTTTTACCCCCTATTAGGGTTTTTCTCCCTAACTATAGGGAACTGGGATAATTCCAGTCCTAGCATAAAGGACTATTTACTTATGCGTAGCGATAGCATAAGGGGCCCAACCTAGGCCTACTATAGATAGGATATAGGTTTTCGTCTACCTAGTTTTTCCTATATCTATATAGAGTAGAAGCACTATCTACCTTCTAGGTCTATAGTATATAAATATAATAATAATAATATTCTTTTTCTTTTAAGTTATTAATATATTTACTTATTCTTTACTTATTTTAATATTATAAATATTATAAATATTATAAATTTATTATAATCTTATTATTATAATAATTAACTTTCTTTTATATTTATTTATTTATTTAATTATATATTACTTTAGCTACTAGCTATTTAGTCCTTCTTTACTAAGACTAGTCTAGGGTAAAAGGGAAAACTTAATTAGTAAGCTATAAGATAAAAACCCCTTACTATCTTTACCTAAGAGAGAAGTAAGTTAGGTTTAGTATATATATATAGTAATATAAGTTATAGGTAGGTTTACTTTACTATAAAAGCTAGTTATATACCTATATTTAAAATTTCCTTATAAAGCTTAGCTTAAATATTATTATAGAATATTTTTAATCTTAAGGTAGATTTAAGTTATCTTATCTTTAATTCTTATCTTCTTAATTATCCTCCTTATTTAGTAATATACTTTCTCTTACTTTTATAAGTAATTACTTTCTTAGTTAGTCTATTAGACTAATTATTATTAGAGCTAATAGGGCTAATATATCTATCCTAGCCTAAGGCTACTTTAAAGGTTACTTAGATTCCCTATAGGTAAGGTAAATTAGTATAGTTAATATTATTAGTATTAGTATATCTTATAGTAAGTATACTATATATTTATAATATTTATCTAGAATATTAAACTATATAGATCTTTTTAAGTAGGTATCCCTTACTTACTATTACTCTTTCTATATAATATAATATATATAAAACTATACTAAGTATAACCTATTATAATTATAATATACTAAGGGGATCTTATTAATAAAGATAGAGTAAACTATATCCCTTATATAGTAAGCTTCCTTATAGTAGCTATATATAGCTTACTCTTAGTAATATTATATAATATATCTAAAGTAGAAGTACTTAAAGTATTACTTAAGTTAGATACTCTTTAAATAGGGTTTAGTCTAATAAACCTTTATAGTTATAATTATACTTTAGTTATAAAGCTTATTTATATTAATTAGTTTAGTTAATAATATAATTAGTAACTAATAAGGCTTAGCTATATAGTAGCTTTATAGTAGTTTAATAGTATATACTTTAATACTATTTACTTATTAGATATCTATAGTAATATTCTTAAGTAAGCTTTTTATATAGCTAGTTAAAACCCTTTTAGTAATTACTATAAATTACCTTAGGACTTAATATATACTTAAACTAAAGATAGTAAGGATCTAAGTATTATCCTTTAGGAAATTTATAATAAACCTATAAAAGAGAATTATAATATTCCTACTAAAAAGATAGTATAAAGCTACTATAAGTAAGGGGAAGCTCCTTAGAAAGGTATAATTAATAGCTAATACTATATTAGAAGGTATATAGTTTTAAATATTAAGGGCTATACTTAGTAATTTAATAATAATCTCCTTACTAAGATAAGGGGGGATTAGCTTTAAATATAATACTATAAAGAGCTAGGGTACCTCTTTATTATAAATAACTTAGGCCTATATTAAGGTTTTATTAAGTAAGCTCTTTAGGGTAATTAATACTACTCTTTTAATAGTAATTATAATTATTTCTATAAGAAGTAGTAAGATTAAGATCTTACTATTTATACTTTAAGTATAATTTATAATAGTATTAGTTAGGACTACTATTACTTCCTAAACTAAAGGGAATATAGCTTTTAAGATAATTACTTTAAGTTTAAGTTTAATCTTAATAATAAGATCTTTAAATTAATTATAGGTTATTTCTATACTAGGCTTAGCTTATTATAGTAAGTATAGGTTTTATAATAAAAGATTTTTCTTAAAAAGAGGAAGGGAATAGTCTATAACCTTAATTCTCTTTCTTCTACTTAGTATACTTATTATATATAATATAGTAATAATATAAAAGTAAAGAAAGAATAAAGAGAGCTTATAGAGAAAGTTATTTATATTAGAATTAATTTTAAGTATATAGCTAAAGTATAGTAAGAGTAACTATAGAATATCTATAGTATATTATCTTTTTAAAATATTATTATTATTATTATTATTATCTTTAGCTATAAAAAGTTAGCTATTATAGTAATTAAGACTTATAATTACTATAAGTATAGCTAGGATTTAAAAATAGGAAGATTTATAGAAGTTATTAAAGAAAGAAAAGAAAAAGAAAAGTATTATAAGCTAAGTAAAAGAACTAAATATTAGAATCTAAAGTAATAGCTAGTAATTATTAATAGCTATAAAGCCTTAGGCTTATACTAACTACTAGCTATTAATAGCTAAGTATTATATAACTAACTTACTAATAGCTAAATTTACCTACTTAAAACCTAGACTTTTAGCTATTAACTATTAATAGTTTAGTACTATATAGCTAACCTACTAATAACTAAACTTACTTACTTAAATCTAGGTCTTTAATTATAATTATAACTATATAAAGGTCCTATATCTTAGCTATTAGTATACTTTTACTATATAATTAATATAAGCTTACTCTAGATAACTTTTTCCTTTCTCTTTTACTCTTTATTAAAGTTTTTTCCCTAATTATAAAGAACTAAGATAATTCTAATCTTAGTATAAAGAACTATTTACTTATATATAGTAATAGTATAAAGAGCTTAATATAAGCTTACTATAAATAGAATATAAGTTTTTATCTACTTAGTTTTTCCTATATCTATATAAAGTAAAAGTACTATTTACTTTTTAGATTTATAATATATATTATTATTATATTTATATACTATAAACCTAGAAAGTAAATAGTACTTTTACTTTATATAGATATAAGAAAAACTAAGTAGATAAAAACCTATATTCTATTTATAGTAAGCTTATATTAAGCCCTTTATATTATTATTATATATAAGTAAATAGTTCTTTATACTAAAACTAGAATTATCCTAATTCCTTATAGTTAGGGAAAAAACTTTAATAAAGAGTAAAAAGAAAGGAAAAAATTACCTAGAGTAAGCTTATATTAATTATATAGTAAAAGTATATTAGTAGCTAAGGTATAGGACCTCTATATAATTATAATTATAATTAGAAACCTAGATTTAAATAGGTAGGTTTAGTTATTAATAAGCTAGCTATATAATACTAAGCTATTAATAGCTAGTAGCTAAAGGTCTAGGTTTTAAATAGATAGATTTAGCTATTAATAGGTTAGTTATCTAGTACTTAGTTATTAGTAGCTAGTAATTAGTATAGGCTTAGGGCTTTATAACTATTAATAGCTATTAGTTATTACTCTAGATTTTAATATTTAGTTTTTTTACTTAGCTTATAATACTTTTTTTTCTCTTTTCTTTCTTTAATAACTTTTATAAGTCTTTCTATCTTTAGATCCTAGCTATACTTATAATAGCTATAAGTCTTAGTTACTAAGCTAATATCCTTTCCTCTTTTAAAATTACTAATATATATATTTACTTAGTTTAGTATTATTAGTATTATAGCTTTACTATAATCTTATTATTATAGTAGCTAACTTCTTATAGCTAAAGATAATAATAATAATAATAAACCTAGTATAGATCCTAAGTAAAAGAGATATAATAATTACTATTAATATCTTTATAAGTAAATACTAATAATAATAATATTAGTAATACCTATAAGTTTCTCTTAATATAGTCTTAATATATAATTATACTAATCTCTAGTAAGTAAAAAGAAAGGCTAGAGTAAAGAGTATAGCTACTTTAGAGAATAAGTTTTTTAATAAGGCTCTTATTACTACCCTTATAATTATAGCTATAAGAATAGTATAGGATATTCTCTATTTTATATTTATAGTATATAAATATAATAATAATAAATATATACTATTTAATATTATTTAACTATACTATAATTATAATAATAATATATATCTTTTATATAATTAAATAAGAATTTTAAACTTCTTAATTATTAATATACTTAATTATATTAAATTAGATTAAAATAACCTTTTTATAAATTCCTAGTTTCTACTTACTATATTACTAACCTACCTTTAAAATATATTCTAATACTAGATTTAAAATCCTTATATATATATTACTTAAGATTTAATAGTATATTAGGGCTATAGTAATAGTACTAATACACTACTAATAACTATTAACTTAAGGGTATATAGCTTTAACTAAAGCTAATATAACCCCTTAGTAGGAATTAGCTAATATATACTAAGTAAAAGTAATAAACCTAATATAGAAACTAATAGAATACTAATTAATAATCTAGAAAGTAAAGTATATAATATTATTACTAGAATTATCCTCCCTAACCTCTTTAAATAAGTCTAGAATATTATTTAATCCTATAGTATTATATATAAAATATAGGTATATACCTTCTATAAAAAGGATACTTTATATAACCTAAAAGTAAGCCTTAAAGAATGAATTACCTTAAATATTATTAATACTCTTACTTTAATTATTAAGATAGCCCTTACTAGAACTAATAACTATAAAAAAAATTAACTATTATATATATTAATTATAGCGTAAAACCTTATAACCCTAAACTATAAAGGCCCTAAATAAATAATCTAAAGCTATATTAAATATAAAGTTACTATCTAAACTAAAAATACTCTTTTTAATATTAGTAACTAAACCCTAAAAGATACTATAATAGTAGTAAACTAAGCCTATAGTAACTCTAGTATTATTATAGTATAAAAACTCCCTAGTAGTAATATAGTCCTTACTTTCCTTACTATTAATAAGATATAAGCTTACTATACTAAGGATTAGGTTACTAAAGCCTTTAGTAATAATATAACCTTATCCCCCCTAACCTTTATAGTAATAGTAAAGGAAATCTAACTTATATCTATTCTAAATAATACTAATAAGCTTATTAAAGAAATCGCTAAATCTAACTAACTAAGAATCCTTTAAGTAAAAAAACAAAAGACTAGCTACCCTAGCCCTAAGGTAAAGATAAACCTAATCTTATATATTAACTCTATTAAGGAGGTAAACTATCTTTATAATAATAGCCTATTACTTAATATATAGCTATATAATTATAAACCCTTTAATAAAGAACTTTATCCTACTTAATACTATAATTACTTTAAATTTAGATACTTAGCTTAGAACTATAAGTTAGCTCCTACCTATAGGTAATATAAAGGTACTATATACCTTAATAAGGAAGGATACTTAACTAAGTAAGGAGAGATTCTACTAAACTATATCCTATATAAAGGTAAATATATAGCTTAGAGCTATAACTACCCTATTATAGCCTTATACTAAGTATATACTAAGGAAGGCTATTTAGATAGATTACTTTACTTCTAAGACTATATAGTAATTAAAGTATTTATATCCTAAAGCTTCTTACCCCCCTTTTTATTAGCTTAACTACTTAGAAGCCTTTTATTAAGGAGGCCTAGAAGGCCCCTAGGCTTAGTAAATAAACTATAAAGTATTCTTAGTTAATTCTTAACCTAAGCCTATACTTCCTATATATTATCCTTACTTATAATATTTACTTCTACTTCCTTACTATTACTATTACCCCCTTAAGTAACTAATTAATACTAGTACTCTTTTAGAATACTAACTACTAGCTTACCTTTATATAGATTGCTCTATAGGCCTATAGTAAATATAATATAATTATACTTCTTAAATCTAATAAAAACTCTAAGATTAGAGCCCTAGCTTATTTAGGTAGATATAATTACTATATAGTTTACTAAAGTAAATAAGTAGTAATATATATTAATAAGTAATATAGACCTAAGTTATAATTATCTAAAGTAAGAAAGAACTAAGTAAATATTACCTTCTTAAAGATTTAATACTAAATTATAGCTCTTTATAACTCTCTAAATAATAAAGGTAACTTATCTATACTATAAGCCCTAGCTAAAACTACCTTAAGTAACTATATATTACTTATTAGTAATTTTAATCTTTACTATTCTCTCTAGAACTATTATAGTTAAATAAATTAAGGTAGTAATATCCTTATTTAGAAGGTAGTATAGTATTATATTAATCTTCTTATACTTTATAGTACTATTACTAGGCTAGCCTAAAGCTATTAAAATAATACTCTTAATCTAGCTTAAGCCTTAGAAACTATTTATATAATATATAAAGGAACTAACTATAAACTAAAAGGATTTAACTATCTTTTATAATAAATCTATATTATTACTACCTTAGATAAACTAATCCTTAAATTAAACCTTAGTTATAATTAAAAGAAAACTAATCTCTATAAAGCTATTAGTAAAGTAATAGTCTATCTTTAATAGACCTAGAGTATAATAACTATTACTAAAGCCCTTAATAAAGTAGTAGATTAGCTCTCTAAATAGCTAGAAGTAATTACCTAATTTATAACCCTAAAGTAAAAGAAATCTATACCCTACTAAAATCTATAGTAAAATAGTAAAATATCTATAGTAATTAGTAAGCTTAAATAAGCTTACTATATAGCTTAGTATACTAGTTAAATCTTAGATTAGTAAGCCCTAGCTAAAGTATAAGTATAATAGGACTATAGTATAAAAAGTACTTAATATACTCTTTAGAAAGAACTCCTTATAGAGCTTCTAAGGTATAATAGTATATAGTTCTAGGTAATAGAAAGATAGGTAAAACTATATAATAGAATTATAGTAGTCCTACTATAGCTATTACCCCTTACCTAACCTAATTATATAGAGCTAGTAATACTCTATATAGAGAAGGCTAAAATTCTTATATAGAGATTCTTCTTTAAACCTTAGGCTAATAACTCTAACCTCCCTTCCCTTCCCTTCCCTAAAACCCTTAAACCTAAATTAAGCCTAATATACCCCTATATTAAACTTATTAAGATCTATAAAGCCCTTTAAAAGATTAGGTTATAAAAAGCCTTAAGTAAGGATAGTATCCCTACTAAGTTCCTAAAGGTATATAGTAAGCTACTTATACTTATAATTATTAAGATAGTAAATACTAGTATTATAATAGGCTACTTTTTATTCTACTTTTATACTATAATTATTATAGTTATCCTAAAGGTAAATAAGACCCTAGCTAAATAATAAACTATATTAAGATAGTAATTAATATCCTTACTTAATATTATTAGAAAAATTATTAAGATTATTATTAGCTAATATATTATAATTATAATAGAATTAAAAGGGCTTCTATCTATAGGATAGATAGGTAATTAGCTAAAGAGATCTACTAAGCTTACCCTTACTATTATTATTAAAGCTATATATATAACTTAGGCTTAGTATAGCTTTAGCTCTTTCCTCTAACTTAACTTTATAAGAGCCTTTAATACTATTAACTATTAATAACTTATTATAATCTTATAATAACTAAGCTTTCTTAGATAGCTTCTTATATAGCTTACTAACTACCTTATAGTATAAATAGTATATCTTTACTTTAATAGCTAACTTTCTAACTCTATTAAGGTTTAAGCTAGTATTTCTTAAGGATCCTCCTTATTACTTATACTATTTATTCTCTTTATCTCTAGCCTTTATAAAGCTCTTAAGAATATACTTAGGATAATAATTATTAGATTTACTAATAATACTAACCTATTAGTATTTAAATATAATATAGAAAAGACCTAAGCCTAACTTAAAACTACCTAAGATATCTATAATAACTAGGCTTAAATAAATAGAATAACCTAAGAACTAAATAAAGTAAAGCTTTTATACTTTACTTAAAAATATACTATAGACTAAACTTAGACCTAACTTAGAGATTTAATAATAATACCTATTAAGTTATATAGATTCCTTAGATTCTTCCTTTACTATAAACTTCTTTAGGGACTATATATAGATACCCTTAAAAGGAAGCTTAAATACTAATAGTAAGCCCTTATTATAATTACTATAAGTATATAGGGAGTTAACCTTAAAGTAGTAAGATTAATCTATATATAAGTTATCTATTTAACTATTATCTATAGTATAAGAGTATACTATACCCTAACTACCCTTAAAGAAAAGCCCTAAGGTATTATATAAGTACTTATACTAGAATAGACTTAAAGCCTATATATAGTTATAAGAGTATATAAAGCTATACTAGCTTACTTTCTAGAGATAGAATTAGCTATCTCTTTTCTTAATATCTATCTTAATAAATTAACTACTTAATTCTATAGCTATATAAAAAGGTAGAATATAACCTTACTTATAAAGTCTATTACTATAATAACTATAAAGTAAATCTACTATAAATAATAATAAGAATCCTAGTAATAACTACTATAAGAAGTTAAGGATTAGCTAAGAAGCTAGCTTCTATATATAAGGTAGGTATTAACCCTTACTAAAATTAAGGCTTATACTTAATTTAAGTAAACTATATATTAAACCTAACTCTAAGATATAGTAAGAAAGTATTATAGGATAAATTATCTTAAGTTAATAGAAGCCTACCTTCCTTTTAATAATAAAAAGATATTATATTTATACTAAGATCTTAATAAGTACTAAAGCTTAATACTTATATAATTAAGAATTAGGAAAATTAGTTTAAGAAGCTTTCTTTTCTCTTAATATATATTTAATATACCCTTACTACTTTACCTATATAGAAATAGTAAAGAAATACTTAAATATATTATTATCTTTTACTAAAGATTTACTAAAAAATATAGCCTTCTTATAAACCTACTATAGGATCTATATAAACTTAGATAGTAACTATTAAACTATAAAATAGCCTAATTAATTACTTATTAATTCCTTTACTTATACTTTATCCTATACTATAAGCTTACCCTCTAAATCTATAGTAATTATAATTATAAAGTAAAAGTAAAGTATAAGCTTAAGGAGTATATAGCTTAAGCTTATAGATACTAGCTAAACCTATAGTATATTTATACTAAGTACCTCTTACTCTTCCTTAGGGAAAGATAAAATATACCTAGAAAAAAGCTATAAAGAGTAAAAAAACTAGCTTATACTAAACTATAAATATACCCTAATCTTATACCTTCCCTTCCTACCTTTTAATCTTACTTTTAACCCTATTCCTCCTAATTATCCTTTCTACTAGATTCTCTAAGTTCTAAGGATCTAGTTAACTTAAGGATACTACCTAGGTAGGTAAGAGCTAGTCCTAATATATCTTTAAGGTACTTAAGTACCTTAATAATATAGTTAACCTTACTAATTAACTTATTAAGCTAGTTAGTTAATAGGCTTATAGTTATTACTATAGGTATAATATAAAGTTACTTAGAGATCTAGCTCTTAGCCCTTAGGGTAGTATCCTTAAGCTTCTTAAGCTCCTCCTATACTTTAGTTAGTATTATATAATATTATATATTAGAATTAACTTATACTTATAGTATTAATATCTCTCTTATATAGGAGAGCTACTACTAAGGCTTAGGTAGCTATAATAATAGTAAATAGTAAAGGCTTATAAGTCTTATATATATATATATAAGCTATATAGCTATTTACTACTATATTAGCTTAGTCTTAATAGAGATCTATAGTACTATCTTTACTTATCTATATAATATATATAGAATAGGGAATATCCTATATTATCCCTATAGCTATAATTATAGAGGTAGTAATAAGAGCCTTACTAAGAGACTTATTCTTTAAAGTAGCTATACTCTTTACCTTAGCCTTTCTCTTTACCTACTAAGAATTAATATAATTATATATTAAGACTATATTAAGAGAAGCTTACTAGTATTACTAGTATTATTATTATTAATATCTACTTATAGAAATATTAGTAATAATTACTATACTTCTTTTGCCTAGGATCTATACTAGGTTTATTATTATTATTATTATTATTATTATTATTATTATTATTATTATTATTATTATTATTATTATTATTATTATTATTATTATTATTTTTAGCTATAAAAAGTTAGCTACTATAGTAATAAGATTATAGTAAAGCTATAATACTAGTAATACTTAATTAAGTAGATATATATATTAGTAATTCTAGAAGAGGAAAGGATATTAGCTTAGTAACTTAGACTTATAGCTATTATAGGTATAGCTAGGATCTAAAGATAGGGAAACTTATAGAAGTTATTAAAGAAAGAAGAAAGAAAGGAAGGTATTATAAGCTAAGCAAAAGGACTAAATACTAGAATCTAGAGTAGTAGCTAGTAGCTATTAATAGCTATAAAGCCCTAGGCTTATACTAACCACTAGCTACTAATAGCTAAGCACTAGATAACTAACCTACTAATAGCTAAATCTACTTACTTAAAACCTAGACCTTTAGCTACTAGCTACTAGTAGCTTAGCGCTATATAGCTAACCTACTATTAACTAAACCTACCTACTTAAATCTAGGTCTCTAACTATAACTATAACTATATAGAGATCCTATGCCTTAGCTACTAGTACGCTTCCGCTATATAACTAATATAAGCCTACTCTAAGTAATTTTTTCCTTCCCTTTTACTCTCTATTAGAGTTTTTTCCCTAACTATAGAGAAATAGGATAATTCTAGTCCTAGTATAAAGGACTATTTACTTATGTATAGCGATAGTATAAAGGGCCTAACCTAGGCCTACTATAGATAGAATATAAGTTTTTATCTACTTAGTTTTTCCTATATTTATATAGAGTAGAAGCACTATCTACCTTCTAGGTCTATAGTATATAAATATAATAATAATAATAATTATATTAAATTTTTAATTTTATTATTATTAAAATATAATTTATATTATTTATTATTATATCTTAATCTATTTAATTTTAAATATTATTCTTTAGATTTATTTTATATTTTTTAAGATTAAACTTAATTATTATCTTAAGATCCTAACTTAAATATTTATTAACTTAATAAAATAATATTAGAAAGTTAAGATTATAATTAACTTAAAAATATTATATAAAAAAAGTACTTTTTTATACTTTCTTATTATATAATTATAATAATATATATAATAAGTAGGATAAATAAGTAAGCATAATAAAAATCTCTTAACCTATATTATTTCTATTTAATTAATTAATTCTTAACTATATACTATATTAAACTTAAATATTAAGACTAGAATCCTTCTTACTCTTTAGACTCTTTAAAATAACCTAAAATTAAAGCTCTAATATACTATAAAGATCTATAAAGTTAGTTATATAATACTATAGCGCTAGTAGAAGGGTATTCTTTCTATATATAATACTATTCTAAAATTATACTAACTATTTAATCTAGAGGAATAGATTATTATTTAGTTTATTCTTAACCTAGATTTATAAGGATTTCCTTTATAATTATATAGTATTAAAGAAATAGCTAACCGATTACTTACTAACTATAATATATTACCTATTAGTAAGTATTAAGCTTTAAACTTTATTAAGTAATACTAAGAGCTTAAGATATATTTTTTTTATAAATATAACTATTAGAGGGCTAAATATAAAGATCTAACTATTATTTATAATTAGTTCTAGCTTATAGAGAATATAATTATAAAATATAGTATTAACCTAGCTAATATTTATAACTTTAATAAGATTAGCTTTATAATAAGTATTATTATAAGTAGAATAGTTATTATAAGTATAAATAGGTATAGAAACCTAAAATTAATATAGCTTAGAAACTAAGAATAGATTATAATTATTTAGGCAATTAATATAGAAGGCTAGGTAATCTAGCTATTTATTATAGTTATAGGCTAATATTACCTTACTAGCTAGTACTAGAAAAGTAACCTCCTAGGTAATTAGGCTATTACTATAACTTAAAATAGCTAGACTAATAATAAGATAGGTCTTAAGTAGCTTAAGTACTTTAATTAATATATAAAGAGTTAATTAACTAGTTACTATTATCTTCTAATCCTTAATAGGTATAAAAGTTACTACTCTATTAACTTTAAGAAATATTATAAAGAGAATAATATTATTATACTTTATATACTACCTTATTTATCTTATTTACTCTAGCCTCTTAATATTAAGTACTTTAGGCTGCTTAAAATAGCCTATAGTTAAGAAATTAAGTAATTAATTAGATACTTTATAATCTATATTTTAAAGACTAAGTTCTTCCTAGCCTTTTATACTATCTATATAGCTATTATAATAAGGAGTAATATTAAGAGAGGTTTTTAAAAGGCTAGACTTATTCCCTTAAACCTAGAAAATATTATATTAAAGCTTAATATATAGCTATAGACTCTAATACTAGCTATAGAGAAGGTTAGCCTTCCTAACCCTTAGGTCTTAAAGACCCTAAAGACTATACTTAAGGTTAGCTCTTAATCTAAATACCTTAAAAGATAAATAAGAAGGTATTAGAGTAGCTCTTTAGTATTAATTCTTAAAGTACTTAAGTTACTTTTAAAGAGAATAAAGGTAATAATATATTAGAATACTCTATTAAAAGCTAAGGTTTGGATCCTTCGATAGATAAATAAAACTCTTAGTAAGTAGTATAGAGCGAAAAGAACCTACCTATATAAAGGAGGGAAGATAACTATAGATAAGGGGAGGGATAAGATAGATTAGAGAGATATTAATATATAGGTAGTAGCTAAATTATTAAGAAGTAGTAGTTAATAAAGGTTAGCAATACTAAGGGAAAGGTACTATAGAACTTATAGAAAGGTAGGTTATAATATAAGGATCTATTAAATTATAATTAAGACTTCTAAGGAAGAGTATAGTAATTAGTTTTAATTAATTAATAGTATTATTATAGTTTTATTAAGGTTTAAATCTTAGAAGTTAGAATTTTTATTATGCTTACTTATTTATCCTACTTACTTATTATATATATTATATAATATTATTAAATTTAAAATTTAGTAAAGTTTATAATATTTATAATAAGTAAGTACTATAATTAAATAAATACTATACTTTTCTTAACCTTTCTTATAGAAATTATAATAAAAATACTATAAATTATTTAATTAATTAAAACTACTTACTATACTTTTCCTTAAATATCTTAATTACTATCTAATAAGTCTTTATATTATAATTAAGCTTACTATAGATACTATAATACTAAATCTTTAGTTATACTAACCTTCCTTAATTATTATTTCTTAATAATTTAATTATTATTTATATATTAGTATTTATTTAATTAATTAATTACCTTCCTTTCTCTATTATTATAACCCTTTTTCTCTATAGTTAAGTCCTTTTTACCTCTTAGTATTAACTTAGTATTTTATTTACTTATTAAAGATCTTAGATCTTTACCTTTATAAGAACTATCTTATATATAACTATCTTTATTCTCTTTATAAGAAACTTTAATACTTTAAGAATTAACTTTAGAGAGCTACTTTAGTACTTTTTAATCTATTTCTTAAGGTATTTAAACTAAGATTAAGCCTTAAGTATAGTCCTTAGGATTCTTAATACCTAAGAGATTAATTAATTAAATACCTCCTTAATTAGTATTAATATCTATAGTTATATATTAAGCTTTAAGACTATACTTTCTAAGTTAAGAAGAATAAGACTAGCTCCTTTAAAAACTCTCTTAATATTTCTTTTTATTATAGTAGCTTTATATATAGTATAGAAAGCTAGAAAGAACTTAGGTCTTTAAAATATAGATTATAGAATATCTAATTAATTACTTTATTTCTTAACTATAAGCTTTCTTTAGTATACTAAAGTACTTAATAATAAGAGGCTAAAGTAAATAAGATAAATAAAGTAGTATATAAAGCTAAATAATTTTCTTTTCCTTATAATATCTCTTAAATTTAATAGACTAAAAACTTTTATAGCTATTAAGAATTAAAAGGTAATAGTAACTATTTAATTACTTAGCTATATACTAGTTAAAGTACTTAAGTTACTTAAGACTAATCTTATTATTAGTTTAGCTATTTTAAGTTATTATAATAGCTTAATTACTTAAGAAGTTATTATCTTAGTACTAATTAATAAGGTAATATTAGCTTATACTAATAATAATTAGCTAGATTACCTAGCTTTCTATATTAATTACTTAGATAACTATAATTTATTTTTAGTTTCTAGGTTATATTAATTTTAGCTTTAAATACCTTTCTAAATCTATAATAATTATTCTATTTATAATTATACTTATAAGAAAGCTAGTTTTATTAAAGTTATATAAATTATCTAATTAAATACTATACTTTATAATTATATTTACTATAAGCTAAAACTAATTATAGATAATAGTTAGATCTTTATATTTAGCTCTTTAATAGTTATATTTCTAAAAAAAGTATATCTTAAGGTTTAAGTATTACTTAATAAAGTTTAAAGCCTAATATATACTAATTAGTAGTATATTATAATTAGTAAGTAATTAATTAGCTATTTCCTTTATACTATAAAGCTAAGAGGGAAATTCTTATAAATCTAGATTAAGAATTAAGTAAATAAAGATCTATTCCTCTAGATTAGATAGCTTATATAATTTCTAAATAGTATTATATTAAGACTAAATACCTTACTAATAGTAATATAGTTATTACTTATTAACTATTTAGATCCTTATAGTATATTAAATACTTAAGTTTAGGTTATTTTAAAAAGCCTAAAGAGTAAGAAGGGTTCTAGCTTTAATAGAAGAAGCTAATATTATAAGTTATTAAGAATTAATTAATTAAATAAAAAGTTAAGTATAGAAGGGAAAAGTATAGTACTTACTTAACTATAGTACTTACTTATTATATATATTAATTAATCTATTAATTAGGTATTAATTTTAATACTATATAATATATAATTATTAAATATTATATATCCTAAAAAAAGTAAAAAAGAGAAAGAAATAAAAGAAGAATAAGGGGATAAAGGCAGTAAGGAGAGGTAAGGAAAGGTAAAACAATAGAGGGTACGGAGGGCTCCTTCAATAGGCCTACCTGCCCATAAAGTTAACGAGATGCTCGAACGCCGCCTGGCCTGGTGGCCGAAATGCCAACTCCAGAACCCGTTGATGGACCTCAAGATTCCAGTTGGCTTCTGGGTGACCGTAGGTGCTGCACTCAGCTGCCGCTGCCACGACACTGAGGACTGCTTCTGGCGACAGTGTATGCTTAACCTTATCACGGTTGTCAGAGAAGTATTCACTGCCTCTAGATACCCATTTCAAGTCCTTGTGCGACTGTGCAGCAAGCTCAAGCGCCTCTCGACCTGATGACGAAATGATGCCTTTTCCTTCCATGATGATATCTACCGTTTCAAGCAGCGCTTCTAGACTGGGTGGCTTGTCATCAAAATGAACTAGATCTCGAAACCTGATGCCATGAGAGCTGAGCTTGAGTCTTTGCAAATGTTTCTGCGGCGAAAGTCGTCCGGCTCTGACGATTGGAAGGATTGCTGTGATCGTCCTGACAGTGAGTAGTTGGACTCGGATCTTGGCGCTTGTATGCGCTTGTGAGGGGCTCGGGGCGTTTCATCGTCGGCGGGTGCATGGCACTTGCTTGGGCTTTCGTCACGCTCAAGAGGCATGATGAGAATGTTCTGATCGACGTCGTTGTCGTTGAAGGAGTCGGGCGTTGTGGGATTGAGGCGGCGTCGCTTGCGCGAGGGAGGTGCAGATTCTAATGGAGATTCTTCTGCGAAACCTTCTGGAATCTCTTTCATCCAGTCGACTATGCTATTCGTTGACATGTCGGCCTACTGCCTGAAAGGCAATGCATTTGATACTTTGAAGCGCGTGATGATGATGTTTCGGACTAGCTTGAAGAACATTGGCGGGGTAACGATGCAACCCCGTCACGTGCGACCCCGGCTGACCAGTAAATACTGCCTCCGATCTCTGGTTAGGCGAGCCTAACCGTAGGTCGTTGCCCTCCCAAGGCCAAGCACAAGGCTGTCTCCAGTATGCCTCTTCAACTCGCGTTGTGAAACCATGGTGTTTGTTGGAGAGAAGAGGCTATCGGTCGGGGAGGCGGGGTCGGTTCGCTAACGGCTTGGTAGACTTGATCCCAGATGAGCGCATCGTCTGGATCGTCGGCAAGAACGGCATTGAACAAAGAGCGGAAGGCATCGACGCCCTTCCCAATGGGAAGTTGCCTGCTACGTGGCGGGTACTGGTCGTTAAGTAACGGCTGTTTATCGGAAGCCTCATTGGCACACACGCCACTCTAAAATGCCCATGCCGCTCGGAACCCCGCAGAGAAAGGTTGGAACGCTTGGACTACCCGTTTTTCAACAAAATGACGGACTTATTGTTTTTTGCACTACCTTCTCGCTTCACCATCTTGGTCGCCAGTCTTCTTCCATCTCATGTTAATGTTCTCAGCTGACCAAGCCTTCTCAACCTACATCTTTCATGATGCCGCTGTGGCTGTGCGCATGGGAGGGTTGTGGGAAACCGGCCGCACAGAGAGCAGGAGACTGCTTGCTGTGCGACAGACACCTTTGTCGCACCCACCGTCGAGAGCCGTGGCATGAATGCCCAAAGCCAGAGGTCCGTGATATGCCCGCTCAATGATTAGCCATGGCAGCACTTCTCATACTCTCCAATTCAGGAAAACTGGAAATCCTACTCCGCTCAATATTCAGCTACAGAAGCCCGTCACATAGACGAGCTATGTCGCCGAATAGATCGTTTTAAACTATGCTCCCGCGCATCGATCCTTCGGGGAGGCATCTCTTGTACCGTTGAATTGTCCCGCAAGAGCCTGTCAGCTATGATGGGGAACCAGAACTGCCACGCCGAGATCACCTTCCAAGACAACATCAAATGGCTCGCACGTTTTCGCATTGCGAGGACCTCATCACCGCCGCGGGAAGCCCGTGATTGGATCCTTCGAAGCGAAGCCGCCACCATGATTTACCTCCAACAGCACACTTGCATTCCCACACCCAAAATCTTTGACTGGGCATGCGAATCCGATCCGGGGAACCCACTTGGAGTCGGCTATATCTTGATGGAAAAGCTGGACGGAAAGTCCCTGGATTGGCAGGCGGCGGCTCCAGCGCAGAGGGAGAAGGTCATGCAACAGTTGGTTGACATATTCCTCGAGATTGAGAAGCATCCCTTCGAAGCAATGGGATCACTCGTCTCCTCGGCGGGAGATACTATAGATGTTCAAGGTCTCGCACATCACTCAACATTTCGGGTAGGAGAAGGCCCGCTCGGTCCCTTCTCTTCCTCGCTGGAGGGATCACAAGCTATGCTCGAATCCTACCTCGCAATGATAGCCAGCGGCGAGATTGATGCCTGCTATCCGGTAGACACCTACCTCACCCATCGTTTCCGCCTGGATATTGTTGGCGGCCTCTGGGAAGACGTCCCATCAGGCGGCAAATTCTTCCTCAAGCACCCGGACGATAAGGGTGACCACATCCTGGTTAATGACTCTTTCGACATCGTAGGAGTCATAGACTGGGAATGGACCCAAACGGTTTCCAAGGCGGAGGCCTTCTGTTCCCCGTGCATGATGTGGCCGGTGGCCGAGTTCTACAACGGCTCCAATGAGCTGGCCGTGGATGAACTGCGACTAGCTGCCATCTTTAGGGAAAGGGGCCGCGAGGATCTTGCCAACTGCGTTATTAAGGGCAGGAAGGTCCAGAGATTCTTCTTCGCTCTTGGCCCCGACAGCTCCTTCTCAGATAGGAAGACATTCACACACCTATTCGCGGGACTCCAGCGGGCCTTCAACTCCGGAGACAAAGGGTGGGAGCACTGGAAGAGCAAGGCTCTCGAGAAGTGGAAGGATGATGAGTTGCTCCTCGGCTTGTTGGAATTTGAATAGAATAAGGAGTGCAAAGAACTTTACATGCGACTCAATGGTTTTGCCACACTAGTCTGCTGTTACCTGCAATTCTGCCGCAGACGTGAAATTTTAACAATATCTGTAAGAAAATCCATCTCTCGCACACCTGAGATGTAGCAGTCTAAATACATGAGCCCCATGGCGAATGTCTTGTCACCTTGCCGCTTGCTTGCCTGCCGCAAGGTCTAGATCGGTGAATGGGGTCAGGTAGCCTTGCTCTTCCAGAAGCCACTCGCGAAGCCGGGAACCAGAGCCCCATCAACGTCGAATTCCACAGCAGGTCTCTGCTGGGATCCAGAAGGCTTGTCTTTGATTATGTTAGAGGATAGTCGAAGGGGACTCTGGGGTAGAAGTGATGCTCACGGTCGGCGCAGTAGCGGCCACCACTTAGAGCCCATTTATCACATCCAGATTGTGCGCATTTCTCAGCCATTGTGTTAGAAAGATAAAAATTCGATAAGCAGTGGATGCTAATTTCTGCTTTGTGCCGGATGCTCGTTATAAATCGGTGGGAGAGGCTGGAGATGATGAGGTGAAAGGGAAAGAGCAGTGGAGGGAATGACAGCCTTTATATACTTACAAAGGCTTGCAAGGCCACTATCTTGGTCGCATCGCACTGTCGATAGCATATTGTGTGTGGCCGTTACATCCTGCACGATATGCCCGAATGAAAGAATAAAGAAAAGGTGATCGAATGTAGTTCTAGGCAACCGCGACTCTTGCGAAAGTTCGACCACTCAGACATGCGTGTTTTAACTCACGAATCTATGTAACTCACAAAACAAGGCAACCATGCGCCAAGACCAACAAAGATCAAGGCAGAAATGCAGCATCTGCCCAATTTAGGTGAACGAGAGGTTAGCCAGCTTGTCACAGGGGGGGCGACCACTTATTGTCAGCGGGATTACTTCGGATACAAGTCGGGACAGGGTGGGGTCACCCGTTCTGTGCAGCTACGGAAGGCTATAGGAACTAATATACTAAAATTATTTTTTAAGCACTTTTTCTTACTATATTAAACCTAATTATATACCTTAAGTCCTTTTAGTAATATATAATCTTAAATATTATATTAAGATAAAATACTTTATAATAAGAGAGAAATTATTAAGCTTTAATATTATAAGGTTTAAATATAGTTATAAATACTTATAAATATATTATATATTATATTAAGGTAAAATACTTTATAATAGAAAAGGAATTATTAAGCCTTAATATTATAAGGTTTAAGTATAATTATAAATAATTATAAATAGCTATATATAATTATATTTTATATTTTATATTACTTTTACTATAAATATATCTTTACTTATTTTAATATTATTTTACTTTATAAATTATAATTATTATATAGGTATTTCTAAGAAATTTACTAAGGTTTTTTTCTACTTAAATTATATAAAATAATTTCTTATAATTTTATTTTTAATTATTCTTTTAATTTTAATCTTTATTAATAGAATATTTAATTTATCTTTTATTTAAGTAAAACTATAAAGTAATATAATAATAATTCTTTTTATATAAACTTAATTAAAACTTAATATTTATTAAATTATTATTATATTAACTATTAATAATTAAATAAAAAGTATTCTATTTATAAGTAATATAGTTATAAAGGTTATTAAATTATATACTTTATTTTAATTTTATAATAATTATTATAATATAGTTCTTAGAATATACTATAGATATTTTATAATAATTCTTACTATACTTTAATTATATACTTAAAATTAATTTTAATATAAATAACTTTCTTTATAAACTTTCTTTACTCTCTTTATACTCTTATATTATTACTATACTATATATAATATATATACTAAGTAAAATAAAGAGTATTAAGGTTATAAACTATTCTTCTCTTCTAAAAGAAATCTTTTTACTATAAAACTTATACTTATTATAAGCTAAGCTTAATATAAAGATAATCTATAATTAATTTAAAGACTTTATTATTAAGACTAAACTTAAACTTAAAGTAATTATTTTAAAAGTTACTTTCCCTTTAGTTTAAAAAGTAATAGTAATCCTAGCTAATACTATTATAAGTTATACTTAAAGTATAAATAGTAAGATCTTAATCTTACTATTCCTTATAGAAATAATTATAATTACTATTAAAAGAGTAATATTAACTATTCTAAAGAATCTATTTAGTAAGACCTTAATATAAGCTTAAGTTATTTATAATAAAAAAGTATTTTAGCTTTTTATAATATTATATTTAAAGCTAATTTTCTCTTACCTTAGTAAGAAAATTATTATTAGATTATTAAGTATAGCTCTTAATATTAAGTTTTATATACTTTTTAATATAGTATTAACTACTAATTATACTTTCTTAAGAAGCTTTCTCTTACTTTTAATAGCTTTATATTATTTTTTTAATAAGGGTATTATAATCCTTTTCTATAAGTTTATTATAAATTTCTTAAAGAATAATATTTAAATTCTTACTATCTTTAGTTTAGATATATATTAAGTTTTAAGGTAATTTATAATAACTACTATAAGAGTTTTAACTAGTTATATAAAGAGCTTACTTAAGGATATTACTATAAATATTTAATAAGTAAATAGTATTAAGATATATACTATTAAACTATTATAAAGCTATTATATAGCTAAGCTTTATAAATTATTAATTATATTATTAACTAAACTAACTAATATAAATAAGCTTTATAATTCAAAAAGATTAATTAACCTTTTTGCGAATTCCTAGTTTCTGCTTGCTATGCTACCAACCTACCTTTAAAATACATTCCAACACTAGATTCGAAATCCTTATACGCGTATTACTCGAGATTCGATGGCGCATTGGGGCTATAGTGATGGCGCTAATGCGCTACCGATGACTATTGACTTAGGGGCGCGTAGCCTTAACTAAAGCCAATATAACCCCTTAGTAGGAATTAGCTAATATACGCTAAGCGAAAGTAACAAACCTAATGCGGAAACTAGTAGAATACTAGTCGATGACCTAGAAAGCGAAGTATATAATGCTATTGCTAGAATTATCCCCCCTAACCTCCTTGAATAAGTCTGGAACATTGTCTAATCCTACGGCGTTGCGTGCGAGACATGGGCGCGCGCCTCCTGCGAAAAGGATACCTTATGCAACCCGGAAGCAAGCCTCGAAGAACGAATTACCTTAAACATTACTAATGCCCTTACTTTAGTTATTAAGATAGCCCTTACTAGAACTAATAACTGCGAAAGAAATCAACTATCGTACGTATTAGTCATAGCGCGAAACCTTACGACCCTAAACTATAGAGGCCCCGAATGAATAACCCGAAGCTATATTGAACGCGAAGTCACTATCCGAACTAGAAATGCTCCTCCTGATATTAGCAACCGAACCCCGAAAGATACTATAGCGGTAGTGAACCGGGCCTATGGCGACTTTAGCGTTATTATAGTATAAAAGCTCCCTAGCGGTAATATAGTCCTTACTTTCCTTACTGCTGATAAGGTATAAGCTTACTGTACTAAGGATTAGGTTACTAAAGCCTTTAGCGATAATGTAGCCTTATCCCCCCTAACCTTTATAGTAATAGCAAAGGGAATCTGACTTATGTCTATCCCGAATAATACTAATAAGCTTATCGAAGAAATCGCTAAATCTAACTAACTAAGGATCCTTTAAGTGAAAAAATAAAAGACTGGCTGCCCTAGCCCTAGGGCGAAGACGAACCTAATCCTATACGTTAGCTCTATTAAGGAGGTAAACTATCTTTGCGATAATAGCCTATTGCTTAATGTATAGCTATATAACTATAAACCTTTTAACGAGGGACTTTATCCTACTTAATACTATAATTACTTTAAATTCGAATACCTAGCTTAGAACTGTAAGTTAGCTCCTACCTATAGGTAATATAGGGGCGCTATATACCCTAATAGGGAAGGATGCCTAACTAAGTAAGGAGAGATCCTACTAAACTGCATCCTATATAAAGGTAAATATATAGCTTAGAGCTATAACTGCCCTATTGCAGCCTTACACTAAGTATATATTAAGGAAGGCTACTTAGATAGACCGCTCTACTTCTAAGACTATATAGTAACTAAAGTACCTATATCCTAGAGCCTCCTACTCCCCCTTCTATTAGCTTAACTACTTAGAAGCCTCTTACTAAAGAAGCCCGGAAGGCCCCTAGGCTTAGTAAATAGACTATAAAGCGTCCCTAGTTAGTCCTTAACCTAGGCCTATACCTTCTATATACTATCCCTACTTATAATATTCACTTCTACTTCCTTACTATTACTATTGCCCCCTTAAGTAACTAACTAATACTAATGCTCTTCTAGAATATTAATTACTAGCCTACCCTTACGTAGATTACCCTATAGGCTTATAGCGAATATAATATAATTATACTTCTTAAACCTAATAGAAACTCTAAGATTAGAGCCCTAGCTTACTTAGGTAAATATAACTACTATATAGTTTACTAAAGTGGATAAGTAGTAATATATATTAATAAGCAATATAGACTTAAGTTATAGTTATCTAAAGTAGGAGAGGATTAGGTAAGCATTACCTTCTTAAAGACTTAATACTAAATTATAGCTCTTTATAACTCTCTAAATAGTAGAGGTAACTTACTTATACTATAGGCCCTAGCTAAAACCGCCTTAAGTAACTATATACTACTTATTAGTAACTTTAACCTTTACTACTCTCTCTAGGACTATTATAGCTAAATAGATCGAGGTAGTAATATCCTTATCTAGGAGGCAGTATAGTACTATATTAGCCTTCTTACGCTCTATAGTACTATTACTAGGCTAGCCTAAGGCTACCGAAATAGTACCCTTAATCTAGCTTAGGCCTTAGAGATTATTTATATAATATATAAAGGAACTAACTATAAACTAGAAGGATCTAACTATCTCCTATAATAAATCCGTATTACTACTACCCTAGATAAACTAACCCCTAAACTAGACCCTAGTTATAATTAGAAGAAAACTAACCCCTATAAAGCTACTAGCGAAGTAATAGTCTATCTTTAATAGACTTAGGGTATAATAATTACTACTAAAGCTCTTAATAAGGTAGTGGATTAGCTCTCTAAATAGCTAGAAGCAATTGCCTAATTTACAATCCTAAAGCGAAAGAAACCTATGCCTTACTAAAATCTATAGTAGAATAGCGAAATATCTATAGTAACTAGCGAGCTTAAATAAGCTTACTATATAGCTTAGTATACTAGTTAAATCTTAGACTAGTAAGCCCTAGCTAAAGCGTGAGTATAATAGGACTATAGTATAAAAGGTACTTAATACACCCTTTAGAGAGAACTCCTTACGGAGCTTCTAAGGTATAATAGTATATAGTTCTAGGTAATGGAAAGATAGGCAAGACTGCATAGTGGAACTATAGCGGCCTTACTATAGCTACTACCCCTTACCTAACCTAACTATATAGAGCTAGTAATACTCTATATAGAGAAGGCTGAAACTCTTATATAGAGATTCTTCCCTAAACCCTAGGCTAATAACTCTAACCTCTCTTCCCTTCCTCCCCCTAGAACCCCTAAACCTAAATCGGGCCTAATGTGCCCTTATATTGAACCTATTAAGATCTATAAAGCCCTTTAAAAGATTAGGTTATAGAAAGCCCTAAGTAAGGATAGTATCCCTACTAGGTTCCTAAAGGTATATAGTAAGCTACTTATACTTACGATTACTAAGATAGTAAATGCTAGTATTATAATAGGCTACTTCCTGCTTTACTTCTATACTATAATTATTACGATTATCCTAAAGGTAAATAAGACCCTAGCTAAATAATAAACTATATTAGGATAGCGATTAATATCCTTACTTAATATTATTAGAAAAATTATTAAGACTATTATTAGCTAATATATTATAATTATAATAGAATTAAAAGGGCTTCTACCTATAGGATAGATAGGTAATTAGCTAAAGAGGTTTACTAAGCTTGCCCTTACTATTATTATCGAAGCTATACGTATAGCCTAGGCTTAGTATAGCCTTAGCTCTCTCCTTTAACTTAACTTTATAAGGGCCTTTAATACTATTAACTACTAATAACTTATTATAGCCCTATAATAACTAGGCTTTCCTAGATAGCTTCTTATATAGCTTACTAGCTACCTTATAATATAAATAGTATACCTTTGCTTTAATAGCTAACTTTCTAACTCTATTAAGGTCTAAGCTAGTATCCCTTAAGGATCCCCCTTATTACTTATACTATTTATTCTCTTTATCTCTAGCCTTTATAAAGCCCTTAAGAACGCACCTAGGATAATAGTTATTAGATTTACTAATAATACTAACCTACTAGTATTTAGATATAATACAGAAGAGACCTAAGCCTAACTTAAAACTACTTAAGATATCTATAATAACTAAGCCTAAATAAATAGAATAACCTAGGAACTAGATAAAGTAAAGCTTCTATACTTTACTTAAAAATACACTATAGACTAAACTTAGGCCTAACTTAGAGATCTAATAATAGTGCCTATTGAGTTATATAGATTCCTTAGACTCTTCCTTTACTATAAACTCCTCTAGGGACTATATATAGATACCCTTAAGGGGAAGCTTAAACGCTAGCAGTAGGCCCTTACTATAATCACTATAAGTATATAGGGAGTTAACCTTAAAGTAGTAAGATTAATCTATATATAAGTTATCCGTTTAACTATTATCTACGGTATAGGAGTATACTATACCCTAACTACCCCTAGAGGAAAGCCCTAAGGTATTATATAAGTGCTTATACTAGAATAGACCCGAAGCCTATATATAGTTATAGGAGTATATAAAGCTACGCTAGCCTACCTTCTAGAGATAGAACTAGCTATCCCCCCCCTTAATATCTATCTTAACGAACTAGCTACTTAATTCTATAGCTACGCGGAAAGGTAGAATATAACCCTGCTTATAAGGTCTATTACTATAGCGGCTATAAGGTAGATCTACTATAAATAATAATAGGGACCTTAGCGATAACTACTATAAGAAGTTAAGGATTAGCTAAGAAGCTAGCTTCTATATATAAAGTAGGTGCTAACCCTTACTAAAATTAAGACCTATACTTAATCTAAGTGAACTATACATTAGACCTAACTCTAAGATATAGCGAGAGAGTACTATAGAATAAATTATCTTAAGCTAGTAGAAGCCTACCCTCCTTCTAATAATAAAAAGGCATTATATTTATACTAAGACCTTAATAAGCACTAAAGCTTAATACTTATATAGCTAAGGACTAGGAAAATTAGTTTAAGAAGCTTTCTTTTCTCTTAATATATACCTAATATACCCTCGCTACTTTACCTATATAGAAATAGTAAAGAAATACCCGAATATATTATTATCTTTTGCTAAAGATTTGCTAAAAAACATAGCCTCTTTATAAACCTACTGCAGGACCTATATAAACTTAGGTAGTAACTATTAAACCGTAAAATAGCCTAATTAATCGCCCGCTAGTTCCTCTACTTATACCTTATTCTATACTATAAGCTTACCCTCTAAATCTATAGTAACTACGATCGCAAAGCAGAAGTAGAGCATAAGCTCGAGGAGTATATAGCTTGAGCTTATAGGTACTAGCCGAACCTATAGCGCGCCTGTACTAAGTACCTCTCGCCCCCCCTTAGGGAAAGACGAAATATACCTAGAAAAAAGCTACGAAGGGTAAAAAAACCGGCCTATACTAAACTATAGATACATCCTAATCCTATACCTTCCCCTCCTACCCTCCGACCCTACTCCTAACCCCGTTCCTCCTAATTGTCCTCCCCGCTGGATTCCCTAAGTTCTAAGGACCCAGTCAACTTAGGGATACTGCCTAGGCAGGCGAGAGCCGGTCCCAATATGCCTTTAAGGCGCTCAAGCACCTCAGCGATGCGGTTAACCCTACTGACTAACTCATCGAGCTAGTTAGTTAATGGGCCTATGGTTACTGCCGCGGGCGTGATATAAAGTCGCTTAGGGGCCTGGCTCTTGGCCCTTAGGGTAGCATCCTTGAGCTTCCCGAGCTCCTCCTGTACCCTAGTTAGTATTACGTAATATCACGCATTGGAATCGACTCGTACTCATAGCGTCGATACCTCTCTTACGTAGGAGAGCCGCTACTAGGGCTTGGGCAGCCGCAATGGTAGTAAACGGCAGAGGCTCGTAGGTCTTGTGCATACGTGCATAAGCTGCGTAGCCGCCTGCCGCTGCGTTAGCCTGGTCTCGGTAGAGACCTGCGGTACTGTCTTTACCTATCTATGTAATACACGCGGAATAGGGGACATCCTGTACCGCCCCCGCGGCCGCGGTCGTAGGGGTGGCGACGGGAGCCTCACCGGGAGACTTATCCCCCGAAGCAGCCGTGCCCTCCGCCCTGGCCTTTCTCTTTGCCTACTAGGGATCAGTATGGTTATACATCGGGACCGCGTTGAGAGAAGCTTACTGGCGTTGCTGGCATTGTTGTCGTCGGTATCTACTTATAGAGACATTAGCAATAATCACCGTGCCTCTCTCGCCAAGGATCCGTACCGGGTTCGTCGTCGTCGTCGTCGTCGTTGTCGTCGTTGTCGTTATCGTCGTTGTTGTCTTCGGCTGCGAGAAGTTAGCCACTGTAGCAACGAGACCGCAGCGAAGCCGCAACGCTAGTAACGCTGGACCGAGCAGACGTATATGTTGGTAATCCTAGAAGAGGAAAGGATATTAGCTTAGTAACTAAGACTCGTGGCCACCGCGGGCGCGGCCAGGATCCAAGATAGGGAGACTTACGGAAGTCATTGAAGAAAGAAGAGAGAAAGGAAGGCATCGCGGGCTAAGCGAAAGGACTAAATACTAGAATCCGGAGCAGCAGCCGGCAGCTGTCAATAGCTGCAGAGCCCCGGGCCCGTGCCGACCGCTAGCCACTGATAGCTAAGCGCCGGATAACCGACCTACTAACGGCCGAATCTGCCTACTTAAAACCCGGACCTCCGGCTGCTAGCCACTGGTGGCTTAGCGCCGTATGGCTGACCTACTATCGACTGAACCTACCTGACCATAACTATAACCATACAGAGGTCCTACGCCTTAGCCGCTAGCGCGCTTCCGCCGCGCAACCAACACGAGCCCGCTCCGGGCGACTTTTTCCTCCCCTTTTACCCCCCATTGGGGTTTTTTTTTTTTTCCCTAACCATAGGGAACTGGGATAATTCCAGTCCTGGCATGAAGGACTATTTACTTATGCGTAGCGATAGCATAAGGGGCCCGACCCGGGCCTACTACGGATAGGATATGGGTTTTCGTCTACCTGGTTTTTCCTATATCTATATAGAGTAGAAGCACTATCTACCTTCTAGGTCTATAGTGTATGAATATAATAATAATAATAAGCTTTATAATTAAAGTATAATTATAATTATAAAGATTTATTAGATTAAACTCTATTTAAAAAGTATTTAACTTAAGTAGTACTTTAAGTACTTTTACTTTAGATATATTATATGATATTATTAAGAATAGGCTAAGTATAGCTACTATAAAAGAGCTTATTATATAAAGAATATAATTTACTCTATATTTATTAATAAAATCCCTTTAGTATATTATAACTATAATAAGTTATACTTAATATAATCTTTTATATACTATATTAT